>OVAF01000153.1:0-63528 GCA_900406245.1 Odontarrhena argentea | reverse complement strand
ACCAACAACCAAGTCTTCGTTACTTAATCACTAAGTTTGGAATTAAATATTCCAACAATGATCAGCATAACGACATTATTTCATTTATGCGCCTCTTCTTCCAATCCGCCTGAGCAAGATTCTCCACCTCCGTCAGAGTCTTTTTCTCCTCCTCCACCGTCTCAATCGGTACGCGCTCCCTCAAGCGAGCAAAAAACCAAGTTGAACACCTTTTTGTGAGAACTATAGCATAAAACCGAATAAACATTCTATGCAATCAAAATAAATGTAGTTTTACTAAGAAAGAATCAGGAAATGTATTCTGGCTATGGAAATGGGACCATAGCAACAAAAAGATTGAGAATTGGAAACACAACTTACAGTTCCCAACGTCGCTCACTTCAACGGATGCAAATTTACATGAGAGGGCAGGGAAGCTATAAAAGAGATTAAAAATCAGATGTCAATCTACTATATAAAAGTCGACATTGTTCATTCTTAAACCCGTAACACATGATTTTCAGCTAGGTGATTCAGAAAAGCCCAAATCAGGACAAAGACACAAAGATAATCTGACACAAACTGTCCAAATAGATAAAAACTTTTCGTATGTGGATCAAACCCAACACTAAGATTTATCAATCAAAATTAAGTAGTGTTATGAAAAGTAAAGTATTCATAATCAGGAGACTAAACCAATTTCATAATCACCCATGAGTAGCAAGTAGAGGTAATAAGTTATGCACCTGGAGTAGAAGCATAGACCTAAATCACCTTGGGAGGCCTGTGGACATTTTACAGTTGAATAATATATTAGTCAAGGCAATAGATTTCCTACGAAAAACCATTGCTAGCACAACATACATTGCCTCGTGAGATTTGGGACTTGGGAGGACCATGACGTCCTATCCTACGATAACGAATACAAACCCGCCGAGAGTCGTAGTTGGAAATTGGTGGATCCAATCCACTGATGTTTCATAGACAGGTATGGGAAGATGAGATAACGGAAGCTATAAAAATCGACGGACCCAATTTTGAGTTTCTATAATCAAAACACGTAAGAGGACGGCTCGTGTAGAAATCAACGGACTTGATCTTGTTTGTGGAGACCATGCTCTACTGAAGACGATTACCACTCAATCTCTGAATCTGTTCGTAAAGGTTTTGTGATCCCTAGGCAAGCTAACTTCCGGGATTTTTGTTTCTTTATTTGGTGGGGAAGATGAACAAATTAAGACATTGATCACGACTTCACAAGATTATTTTTTTTATAATCGAATATCTATCTCGTAACAGAGAAAAAGATAAAAAAAGGAGAGAAAGCTATTACGGAGAGAGCTCTTCAACTTATTGCAATGAATTCTTACATTCAAAGCTCATAATCCATTCGAGTAACGGAGGAGAAGCGAAAAACGGAAATTGAAACGGATCTAAGAAATTGAAGAGTCCTTTTAATAGTATATTGACATACAGGTGTCACTCTCTTACATATACACGTGTCACTCAATTGAGAGCTCCCTTCCTCTTTTATATTATAGGTAGGATTCCAGCTAATTTGGTCTGAATCCATCATATAACAACTCTCACTTTTTTTTTTTGAACAAACCAAACTTTCATTTAAATAAGCTCTAAGGCTGGAGTAGCAACATGGAAGATAAAACAGTTTTGGCCAGCGCATCGGCAACAACATTAGCCGAGCGAGGCACATAAGAAAAGGAGATAAAAGAGAAGGATTCGAGTAGACTACGGATGTCGACAAGAACGCTTCTCAACTCATTGATATCGTTATCCGAAGAGAGTAACGATACAAGAGATTGAGAATCGGAAAACACGTTGAGGTGTTTGTTCTCAATGGAGAGAGCTGCTGTAAGGGCAGATTTAAGGGCCATAGCTTCCGCCGCAAGAGCAGATGGGACGAAACGGTGCGTATCGGAACCTTGAGCTATGAATGTGCTATGAGGGTCCAAGAAGCACCATCCGGAGCCACTGGATCGAGAGGTGGACTGCCATGATGCGTCGACAAAACAAGAGATTGTCGTTGGTGAAGTTCTGGTCCGAGACAGTGTGAGGGTGGGAAATCTTATCGCTGGTTTGGTGGACTGCGCATCCTGCCATTCTTTAACTTCATACAAGATCTTTTGGGTCACTTCCTCTACTGTGATAATGCGATTTTCAAACAAGAAAGTATTCCGCGCCTTCCATAGATGCCAAAGTGTCCACGGATAGAGAACTGTTGTGATGCCGCAGGGTGGTAAGGTCTTCGTTTGCTGTGCGTGAATGAAGAAAGCTTCTAGGGAAGTAATCGGATCCTGAGGTAATTTTGGAGTCACTGGTAGGTTATCCCAAACTCGTTGGGCGAAATCGCAATTCTGAAATAAGTGTAACTCTGTTTCTTCTAGGCCGCATCGCTTGCAATTTGTTGAGATAGTAATTCCTCTAGTGACGAGGTTTGATCCAACAGGTAACGCCTTGCTTTTGAGTTTCCATAAGAATGATTGAAGCTTGGGAGAGATTTTTAGGTTCCAAATGCTCTGTTTCCACTTGAATCTGTCCATAGAGGCTGTCTGTTGTTGTGCTTTCGACAGGGCATAACCTGACTTCGTAGTATACATGCCTGCTTTTTCTGGTAGCCAAGTTAATGAGTCTTCCATCCCGTGTGAACTGAGATATATTTGGCGAATTACGGGTTCATAATGTGGGAGAATAGCTCGGACAGCCTCAAGGTTCCACGAGTGAGAAGTCGAGTGGATTAGATCAGCTATTAAAGTTTGTAATTGTCCTTTTGGCAATAGAACTCGGTTTGAATCCATCATATAGTAACTCTCACTAAACACAAAAATTCAACTATATAAGTTTGTAATTTTCCTTTTGGCAATAAGAGCTAAATTGATTTGGATGTTATCACATAGTAAACCTCACTAAAACCCAAAAAGTTGAATTTGGTATGAAAAGAGCTTTTTAAGAATAGAGTTCAATGTATACCATTCATAATTGGATTTTGAGTGGAGCACACCTATCACTATATCCAAATTAAACGTACCAAAAACAATGGAGCACTTAGCAAATAATATTGTCCACTTCACTTTGACCAATTCACTAGAGCGTTATTGGTAGCTAATTTAATGGGGAACATAATTTGTGGAATTATAATGGGGAACACAATAGAGGCACCAAAAGTGGGAATAAAAAAAATAGACTAAAGGATAAACAATCATCATGAGATTTATTCATTGTACATAGTACATGAGACAAGTGCAGGACCAAATCCGCCGTAACAAAACAAAAAGAATAAATATGTTTACCCACATTCTCTTATTTATTGGAAACTATAATGAAACACCCACAATTATTTTTTAAGAAAATATCATACACTCAAAAGTCAAAACTTATTTTTCAAATGTCAAAATAACCCACATCCAATGATCCAAAACTCTTTTCTCTAATTTTAGAATAAAAACAAATTTATTTCAGCTATAAATATAAATTATCGCTGATTAAAATTTTTCACTTCATTGCTAAATTATGCAATAATTTGAGTTTACGAAATTAACAGAGTAATTTAAAGTGAAGTGATCGTAGTATAGTGGCAGAAAGTACGTAAGTTTGTTCAAGCTCTCACAATTACATCTAAAATCGAATCTCCTAATCTGCACTATGTAAAGCATTTGGTCTAGTAGACGACCAATTGTGATCTATATATATTTTACGTGATTGACAAAAAAAAAAAAAAAAATTGAGTAATCTGGTGTTATTACTTTGTCACCATACGAATCTAAGATCAAGTATGTATAATAATTTTTTTTATTATTGTGATTGTCATATAAAAATACAAACCGAAAATATGTCATATATTCCAAACTAATCCATGAACAAGAAAACATAATTTTCACATTTTTTTTTCATATACCAATATACCATTCTAGTTCTTTGTATCACACCATTACAAAACTTCTCAATAAACAACAAAATAAAATAGAAAATACCAAACATAACAAAACAAAACAAAACAAACTAAAATCTAGCATTTTCAAAGCCATGAAGATCACTAACTCTATTCATATGCTTCCTCATGATAGCCACCTTAGCCAATCTCTCAGCCGCTCTCCAAGCAGAAGTCGGCGTAAGCGGCTCAGTCTTCATCACCACCGGCTCAGGACTCTTGACCGCCACGTATACACCTCTCATTCGATTCAAATTCGCCAGCTCATAGTCCAAGCCACGTAAGCCCCCGTCACTCGAACATAAACCGTATTGTACCAACAAGGCTCGAGCTGACGTCAGCATCCGCTCAGCGCCAGAGTAATCACCGGCTTCGATTAGCCGTCGAGACTCAGCCACGGCTCTTGTGCTGACGTGGCGGTTTCTAAGCCTCACGATGTTCGTCGGAGTGGATGATCTGACGGCTATAGGACGTGGTATTAAAAGCGCTCGATCTTCGGCAATTTTTACTTCCTGAGTCGTCGGATCCACGTGGCGAGAATGGACGGTCATGATTCTGTGTGATCTACTCGACGAAGAAGAAGAGGCAGGTGACTTGAGTTCCACCAACACTTCTCTTTCTTCACCACCATACATATCACTTAACCGAATCAAACCAGAACCAAACCAATCCTGTCGTCCCGATAACGAATAAACCGACGTAATCTCACCTTGACCCGACCCAGAAACCAAACCAAGTTTCAACGTAAGATCCTGAACCGAGAATCTCAACAAACCTTCAACGCGTTTCGCAAACGCGTCTTCTCGAAACGCGCCGCCGACCCAAATAGTATGCTTCGCGATATCCAAGTAAGAGACACGCGTCGAGCTGACGAACTCAGGTAGGGCCTGATGGGCCGGGTTTCTATTACGGTCCGTTAACACGAAAATGGCCGTGAAGATATTCTTCTGACGGCGATCTTCAATAACCTTAACGGCTTTTTTAACGGCGTCGTTAACACTCATTCCGTCACCGCCACCGTTAATTTCCTCCACAATCCGACGAGCCATTCTCTTCCCATTCCCCGTCATTCGTTTTAACGGCGTTAACCGTTTCGAGCTCGAAGAAAACGAAACCATCGATAAACGATCGTTCTCTCTAAGAGAAGAGATCAAAATCTTCATCGATTTCTTCACCGTCTCGATATTTTTGCTTCCGCTAACATCGAGAACGGTGACTAAATCAACCGGAGATCGAATCGCCGCATTTAACGGCGGCGATTTGATCTTCAACGTCACCGTGGAAGTCACGTGACCTTTATTAACCGCTACAATAGCTGAATCAGTAGCGAGAGTAACCTCCACGTGTCCGCTTTCCGTTAACTTTAACGGTGACGGAAAGCCTCTGAAATCGCCGTTATCTTCTTCGTCTTCGTGTATAGTGTTGAAACCTCCCGGAGAGATTGGTGATGTAATTAAAGGCTCGTCGTCGTTGTAAACTCTTAAAGACTTTCGGATCTTAGAGTTGGAGTCGGATTCGGATACGGGTTTTGGAGACTGCTCTGTTTCTCTCCAGGAAGTACCGCAAACAGGACAATCGGAAAGTAGATTCCGATCACCGGAGCTTGAAGCTACGCATGAGAAATGGAAAATGTGAGAACACTCCGCCGTGAAAATCGCCGTTCCTCTTCCTGACTTCGCGCTCTGTAAGCAAATTCCACATCTTGAACTGCTAGTACTCTGTTTTCGAGAACAGAGCCAAAACAAAATTAAAAACGTTAACTTTGTAATAAAAATGTAAACTTTAAGAGAGAATTGTGAAAACAGAGCTTTTGATGCTTACTTTAGAGAAACAGAGCTTTGATTTGAGAATCGAGAAGTTTGGAGAAGAAGGCGTAGAAGAGGAGAGACTGAGAAGAGAGAGAGGGCTTCTGGTGGTTCTTCTCGTCGGAGTTAAGTCGCCGGAAGTTGGAGTTACGTTACCGGAAGTTTTACAGTGAAGAGAAGAAGGAGAAGGAGTGGAGGAGATAGCTGTAGAAGACAAAGATTGGCAGCGAAGAGTGGAGGAGGAAGTCACTGCATCGGGTCGGGTTCTCTCGGATCTTGGTGTAGATGGGTTAGAGAAAAACCCGAATCTTGTTGAACCGGGTTTTTGATGATGATCATCATCTTCTTTCTTTTTGTGAAGTGAAGTCCAAAATGCTCTTTTGAAACCATTCATCATCTTTGAGAGTTTATGTTTTGTAGTGAAATTGAGAGAAGTCTTTGTGAGATTATAATGTAGTAAGAGAGAGTTTATTAAGCAGGAGAAAATGGTGGGGTTGATTTGGTGACTACTTTATGTATAGTGAAGATTGATTATTGGGATTATCAAGATTTTTATTTATTTTTTAATTAATTTATAAAAAGTAATTGAAAAGCTGTAAAATGTTGGTTTTGAAAGTTACTGATTTGGCTTTGGTCTTTGTTTAGATGGTCTTGGGGTAGAGGCTGAATCGAGTTAATTTTAGTGCGGCGTTTACCGAGGAGGGAAATACGTTAAAGAAAGTTACCCTACGAGTCTATGAAAAGTAACTTTTATTTAACGGCTACGACTGTAACTCAAGCTCTGAATCATTGGTGGAGTTTATTGGAGTCAGTCACCATGAAACATTTTGTTTATACAACATTCAATAATAAGAACCAAAATTTTTATTTGATTTTATTCAACACATTTGTTTTCCTGACCGAACTAATAAAAAAACTCAGACAATCGACCTGAACGAATTAATTTACAATTCTAAATTTATTACTTTTTTTAAATAAAAAAATTCAATAATTTAATAATATTATGCATTAAGTTGAGTTCGGATTCAACGATGACACATTAACAGTACTAGCACGAACCAGTTGACTATATATAAATCTTGCCAAATTCTTGTTTGTTAGTGTGATATAAAAATAATAGAAATGTTTTACTTATAAAAGNTTTTTTTTTTTTTTTGATCAAAACCGATTATATAACTATAATAGAAATTTTATGCTTATAATAGTTCATACCAATTTTTTTTTTTTTTTGGGTCAATAGTTTTAACCAATTATTTCTAACTAACACTCAATATACAAAACAATAAAAATGTTCTGGTTACAATATTGAAGATCAGACTGGTAGTTGTAGTGACTTCTTTTTCAAGTGGTCAACATATATATATATTCTTAGGCAATGCTAATTATACTTATCTGTTTATACAATTTTTTTTTTTTTTTTTGGCCAAATCTGTTTATACAAACTAGTTCAATAAAAATAATCTTATGTGTAGAGAGTGTAGTTGGAATTAAATGTGATCGATCTGTTTAAAGATAAGGAAGTAGGATAATAAATGAATGAAAGTGAAGAAGATGATAATGATCTTTATTCATATCACTAGAGAGATGCCTAAAACCGTAGCAGCCTATTACTGAGAATGTGTGTACTCTCTACTTTAAAATCTGTTGGCCTGAGTTGGTCCATTTTCATCTTTTTATGATTCTCATTTTATGTAATGTAATAATTTCTTTTTATTTTATCACCTTTTCCATGTCTTCTTACACATGCATGTTTTTTATAACAGCTTTTTGAACGTACATGGCATGCACTGATTCTCACACACACACAGTACTTTGTGTTTGGATGCTTCACGTGTATGATATGTCTATTATGTAAAAAGTTGAATTCAATGGTTTACATTTTTTGTATGTTAAATGTTTTTAACCAATGCTATATCAGTATGTTATCAGTGATTTTACTTAACTATATTTACATAAATGTTATCTTTATCTTTGAAAGCATTTATTCTTTAGTTGCCCTCCACAAAGGTTGTATAAATATGTTTTTTTTTTTTGGTCGGCGTATAAATATGTTTTTAAAAAAAAATAATATGACATATATTTTTAACTAGAGGTGATCCAATTTTTTTTTAAAGATTTCACTAATCCTTCATAGTGAATGTATTTATCGAATAGATTATTCGACAAAGAAATTAATAGTCCTAAAATGTGACGCCGTCTTCGATCGATCAAATGTATTAAATTAGATAATTTTATATTTAAAAGAAATCAATCTCTAAACTAAAATTATTTTTTAAAAAAAATACAGAAACTATTAGTCAGTCAGTACTTAGTTTATATATAAGACATTTGGACTAGGGACGAATTATCTTCTCGATTTGAATAATGTTGTTAAAATATGAAGATTTGGAAGTATCTACCATTTAGGACAGAACCAAAAGATACTGACATAATACTGCTAAAGGATTTAGGACTAAATTTATCTTCTTAGTATTCTAATTATTGTAAATGTATATATAAATGTTGCACATTCCCTATGTTTCAGAAGGATTTTGTTGTTTTTCTTTCTGCTCCATGTGCTGCACCGAAAACATAAACCTCTATATTATTGAGATGACCATTTACGCATATTTATTTACATATTTGATGTATCATTGATCCATAAAGTGAGTAATTATATAGTAATTATACACTATAAATAATTTATACAGTTTTGTTTACATTTGCATTCGAATAAATATAGGCAAGTATAGGCAAATGAAAGTGCAGATTTCAGAGCGGTATTAAATGAAGTTTTTATTATATTATCATTCATATTTCTTTTTAGCAACATCTATCATTTATATGTAATTATAAATATACTCGTAAACTATTTTTAATTTATTTTACACCATTGTCACCATTCGGTCGGAGCCGTAGATTACAGCAAAAATGGCATTAACATGGTAATTCAATAATTCATATAACCGACGACAATTACTGTTTGCTAGAGTAATTAAAAAGAAATTGTATACAAAATTAATCTTGATGTAATTTTGGGTAGTTTCATGTGTTACTTTGTTGTCGTTATTTATTCAAAGAAATCTAATTTAGATATGCACTAAAGAGTTGGTACCAAAACATAAAAAGACAATGAACCAGCAGAACCAGTGAACCACCGTCCAAAATCTTCAATTAAAATCAGTGGAGCACACATATAATAACTAATTTCACAATGACATGTATATTTTAGCTTCAAGTTCCAATATACCTATTACATTTAAATATATGGACTAATCTCTCTCATCAACAAAAGGTTAAAAGGTTAGAGATGATAAACCAGCTAAACTATGATTATTAGTTTATCAAATAAATTAAACTACAAAATGTGTTTGAAAGCTCTTGACGGTTTTTCAATATGTACATCTTTTCTTGTCTCTATTGGCAGAAGAGCTAATGATCGATTTTTTAAAGATAATTCCGTGTTTGAAGGAAATCGATCACTGGCTTAGATCTATATAACGATTCTTCCCTAAGTGTAGAACCACTAGTCTACCACCACTTGATTAGTTAATGATAGATTCAAAATTGATATTTTTTTCGTTCGAATGAATCTTTGATTTATTTTAACTATAATTTTTATGTTTTATATTTTATTTATCTTGCTTTGTAGTTGAATTATGTATCAAGTTCAAGTTCTCTACTCTTTGGCAAGAATTTAGAGTATATTTGGTTTTTAATCGCAGTTTGATTTTAATGAAGTTTGTTTGACCTAAACGAAAAAAGTTTATCAATAAAACCATCTTACAAAATAGTTGATTTGTTAGCACATTAGTTGAACTTAACAAACCATAAGCGTCTAGCTGAGCCGAACCATTAGGTCATGTAGATAAATTATTCCTTTCCTCAATTTTAAACTTTTGATCAGATCTTAATTAATCTTAAGAATTAAAGTCTTTTGTAATAAATAAACACTATATGACATGCATATCACATAGAACCATATAGTATAGGTCATTCTCGAGAAGTGTACTCTTTCGTCGTGTAATTGGTGAAAATATTTATATCGCAAAATATTAAATGGGAATTGGGTCACTTATTTGGTTATGTAGGTCTATTATTGAGATCTAACTCTATACGGATATTTTGTGGCCACTATGATGTGATTTAAGACCTACTAATTAGTACTAATTTACAAATTGACTGGTTAATTTTTCTAAATTCTAATTTGAGACCAAGCCCATTTCATTTGAGGATCTCATACCTTTCTTAATTATACTCACACAAATAATTGCATTATATCATATCGAGTCATATATAATATGATTATGTTGACCAAACAAAAATAAAAATATGATGATGTTTAGAATAATAATTGAGATTTTATCAAGACCCACCAAAACATAATTAAACATAAATTTAATTCCCTAGAGAAGAGACCACTTCAACACTTATGTTCCTGGAAATACCTTGAATGCCAAAAATATCGGCTTAATTATTTTCTTTGGTCGGCTTAATTACTCTAAATCTTCGATCCTAATTAACAGTTAATTAAAACAAATTTGTTGTGAAGTCATGAAGCACGTGACATGCATGAGGAAGGTCCAAGATACTAAATTTGGGTTTATGGAGACGATTCATTACTTCGAGGAAACCTTCTATATGGACCAGTTTCTTTCATAACTCTTTACCTCTTCGTTAGCTATAGTATAATTCTATTACTCGATACTCCAAACATTGAGTAGAAGTATGATCTCTAAACTCTAGGACTCTAGCTATACCTATGGGTGTTATTAACTGTTCACAATGCTTAGACCCATGTGTCTCCATTGTAGATATCAAAAAAGTTGATAACATATATGAGTTCTTCAATTGTTTCATTTCCCTTTACCAAATAGCCAAACCCCAAATTTGTCTAAATACTATTAATTTGTTCTTTTTTTTTAACAATCATGTGTATTAAATTAGGTTCGAACCCACGTCAGGATATGTCAACGATACTAGTACAAACATCTATTAATTCGTTTTGTGGTAAAATTTTTGATTGGACCAATTTTATTTCATATAGATTGAATATTATTTGGTGTTAATGGCGTGTGTTTGGATCTTCATACCATATACACCAGATGGTAATAAATTTTATCTATTTTTTATCAAAATTATTATTTATCGTCATCAACTAACCAAAATAATTATAATAATTCAGTTCTCGTATAAAATTAACGGTGATTTTGAATTCGAAGATAAGATAAACAACCAAGACCACAATGATTTTGTGAGTGATGTAATTGGTCAAAATCGCGATTTAAAGATTTAAGTAGGAATGTTTTTTTTTTAAGAGTTTGATTAAGAGATGAAATTAGAGTTGTCTATGCTTAATGAGATTTGGTTAACCATTTTATGTAGAGAACAAGATTGAGGGGGTGAGATTACTAAACTCAGAATAATGTTCATTGTGTATTAATTAATGAATTTGACCAAACTAATCATCAATCTTTTTGAATTTTTCAAAAAGAGACTTCAATTTCGTGAATCTTACTACTAGCTAGGATCAAGCAAAATCTGATACTTTATACTTTATTCAAGTACAAGTGTATAATTAATTACAAATGATATCATATCCAAATTGCGTAAAAATTATTTATTAATGTAGGATTAGACATAATTAAACACTACACATGTAAATGCAAGCAAAGAGGCCAAGGGGACAATGTTTTCCCTGATTTACTTGGACATATTATATTTTAAAATGTTATTATTATTTTTTATAAAAGTAATGTTATCCTAAAATGTTTTTGTAACACAACTTATAATGGAGAAGCGTATATAGGAAAGTTGCAGTAGTATAGTATGTTTCCTAGTGTAATGAAACTTAGCTTTTTGTAATTCTGACAATTAGAAAAAACTTATTTTTTTTTGTTGGAATATATCAATTTTTTTTGCTGTTTTTTTTTACTGTGATTATTATGCATAAAATTGCATTGATTTTTCTTTGCTTATTATGATCTGCATTAAGTTGTTAGATTGAATTTAAGTTACCACAGTTAGATTGAATGTGTAGCTTTCAGCAATGATTCTATTGGAGCTTCATGTGTTAAGCTTTTGAGCTGTGCTTTTCATGATTTTGACAAGGATATTGTTCTATACTCTGTACCTATCTTCAGCTTACCGGTAGCTCGATAGGAGTTATCATCCGAGCGTTGGCTTACCAAACTTTATCCAGTGCAAGGGGTTGAAACTGTTTGTACTGCACACCTCACTCAAATCAACTGGCGAACTTTGCAGTACAAACATATATAAATAGCTGTAAGTTGGTAAAGCTGACATATCTACAATTGAAATCAAGTGAGATACTGTTTTAAGCCTCTTCAAAAATATAGCATAGACCTTGGACTTGAGGATCTGGTATTATCTTCTCTAAAAGGCTAGGGAGATAAGGAGAACTGATATCATTAGGTTTTTAAGGCTAGGGAGATAACTTCATTCTGTCAGACTGATGAACTTAGACGTCAGAAACCGAGTCCAGTAGATGTAGCTAGGGCTGGTACGCTAACTAAAATTTGTAGTTTTCATGTGAGTTTCATTTCATTAACCAAGGCTTTGCTACAAGTATAAGTTATATCATTGGGTCAGCTCTGAACATTGTTGTGTCAGTTCCTTTAGGATACTGTTTCCCATTACTTGCAGTGTTAGAAGTTTGTTGGAGAAGGGTAATACTTATTTTTCTCATTTATTTGCATGATACTGTTATGGATGTTATTCTTTACGTCTTCTTTAGTTCAATGGGAAGCCACTCCGTTAACTTGCAGCCCACTAAAATTTGATTTTCTGGAGGGGTGGTGATAGAGATCTAGATCCAAATGTCATGGCAAAGGTGAGCTTTCTGTATGTTTCTTGTTCCCTGAATAATCAATTCATGTATGGGTTAGAATGTGGGTTTTTCTTCTGATCTCAAAGTTATTTTGAGATAAGGTTACAATCTGGCTGGTATAGTGAGATATAAGGATTAACTTGCTAGCTTGATAATTTTCGCTTATTTATAAGCTATGGTTATTAATCTGTACGTAAGAGAGATTGATAGCTTAAGATTCGAATTGTCTATGAATTAATACAATGTAGATTGGCATATGAATCTTGGTAAATGTATGCTTCTGGGATACACATGTTTCAGTTTTTTCTTGATTCTTAAGAACGTAAATCAGTTTTTTTTTTTCCTTCCTCAGAGACTTCTGCGCAAGATAACCTCCGAGTGGGTAGAAGTCAACTGAACTTTACAAGCCAGCATGGCTTATCCATACCCAGTCAACTTCCTTGTAGAGCTGACCTTCCCTCATTTGCCAGTAAAGGATTTCAGACGTAATTTTTTTTTGACGTACATTCATTTACTCAGACTGGCTTTTACATTCACACCTCATCTTACCAAGCTTCTGACACTAGAAGAATGTAGTGAATCACAGTATACCAAACTTAGAGTTCTGCCACCCTAACATCAGGTTAGCATAACTTTAGAGATGCTGGCATATGTTAGATATTTTTGGTAGGATCTGTGATCTGGTATAATAATATCTGAGAAATCATTATCTAGCTTGGAGACAAGTTGACTGTGAGTATAATAATATATGAGAAATAATTTAGAGTCATCTTATCTTTGAGAAATGAAACCTTGGTAGAGTAGTAGTATCATGTTTTATTTCTCTTTTTCGATTTCAATAATTAGTATAATACATGTTTCTGGATGCTTGTTAAGTCTGGAAAAACCAAAACAGTCTCAAGATTACTTAAAGATACTTTGTTATGATGGATAAAAATCCTTCAATGTTTGTTCATGACTTAGAAATGGTTCTTCTTATCTTGCTTTTTCTGTGGATGACTTTTACAGGGAACTCAAACACGAGAAAATAACGAGCTGCTTAGTCGTCAATTTGGAATCGAGTACAACTCATTACCTATAATCTTTCGAATGGGTTCCTCTGTCTTTCACTCAAAGGTTAGTCTTCGCCTTAATTATGAAACTGTAAATTCGTGGCTAGAGAAACTTTATAAATGCCAAACTGGTTTTTTACAATCTAAAGCATTTAAGTAACTTAACTTTCAATGTTAACACCTAAAATGGCTAAAGTCTATACCAAATACGAGATCTTCCCATTGCAGAGCTTTGTATTTACATGTTATATAGATCTGTCTGAGTAACCTTTTCAAGAAGCTGTTGCGGTAGGAAGCTGTGTCTCCAAGCCTTGTTTTGTTCTGCTAGGAATCTTTTGGAGGATCTGTGATTTGGTATTGGAGTACTAGCTGATTTGATTGAGTTTCTACTTTTGGGATGGTTTAAATTTTTTTAATGAAACTTGATTTGCGCCTTGTACTTATTTGTTCCTAATCTTTGCCTTTGTTTCAGATGTTACTTCAACACCAGCATGATTGTACAAATGTGATATCTAGATCTTATCCATGATGAAAACTATCGGACCTTTGCAGGTTGTCCTGAAGTGAAAGAAGTACTAGACACCTTCCGGTTTGCTGCTGAGCTAGGGAGGGGTCACTTGGAGCTTCAGTGATTGATTCCCATGACTTCAAACATATTACTGTTCTGAGTCTCTTACAATCACTTCTTTGGTGATGCTACCGTGGACGAGTAGCTGACCAAATCTGAAAGTTTGATGAACTTTTGTAGGCGAGCTATGTCCTTGCTGTGGAGCTTCTGCAGAGAGTGCCCTTCTTGGCATCAGTGGCTTGCTGGAACGTGTGTGTATTTTCTTGCAGGAGCACTCATACTGAGGACCTCTTCTAGAGGCTGTGTTATCTCTCGCATTGAGTTAATTTGATGATATGCTGATTTGTTTTCATATGATGGACTGCGAGAAAAAAGAACTGTAAAGGATTTCAGAGTCTCTGATAAGAAAGTTGCTATCAATCAATCATGTAATACTACTGATAACATTTACTTTTTAATGACATGGAAGTCTCACATAGTTCAAATTAGCCTCATGTTTTTGTAGTTTGTGTCATATAGGGCACAAATTCACCATTCGCATGATCACAGGGCATAGATTCTATATATCTAATCTATATTTTGCGTATCCAAAGAAGCATATTTGTGATAATTAGAATCCATTTTTGGTTCAAGATAATAATCATATTCCATGGGGATATGAAAGCCTTGCATAGTTCTGATAATGACGTTTTTGTTTCAGACAGAAACAATTAAATGTTTCAGATTGGAGAGGACATTTGACTGAAGCTCTAACTCTCTGCTAATTGAAAGCCGACATGCGCAGTGCTTTTACCTTATTCGTTCTTCTTCTATCTGTCTTTCATCAAGTACATGCGCAGTGGAACTTGAACTTCACACACTATTGGAGTGATGTTGCCCATCTTGTTCAACATCTGAGTAGTACCGTGGCCAAAACGCAGGTCTGGAGAGAGCATAAATACCTTGTCAATGTAATGATTTCACAAGGTTTGTCCCAGTATATACTCTTCAACTCTGTCATAATATGATTGTGAAAGGGAATGTGTGCATCGTACTTATCAGAACATATCTATACCTCAGCGGTTAAAATAATCAGACTCAAAATGATGCAATCTTATGTGGGTGGTTGTAGGCCCTCTAGACAAATCCACCTACGCTTCAAAGCTCTCACAAAATCTGCAGAACCAATACAAAACTCTGCATTTCAGGTTCAAACATCCCTTGCATGTCCTAGGCACAAATTAATCACAATGCAAAGCGTCAAGGGCACAGATTAATCACAATGCAAAGGATTGACGCTTACAACCAGATGTGGCGACAACCAACAATATTACTATCACACCTACCATTGACAGCCACGGATTTTGACTATACAGCCGCAATTCTCAGGCTTGAACTTGGTATTCACAATTTCACAAGTCAATATGCATATGTAGAGAAGAAGAGTAAAATAATATCAACAATATCTTCACACAAAATAATGGATAACAAAAAATTATAAAAATCACTTATGACAATCTTAGGCAGATGTAGAAGCGTATGAGATTAGAATGTGAAACTTCGAATAGGCAAGTTCAGAGAGTGACAGAAGCAGAACACAAGATCTTATAGCGATCTACGAAAGAATCAACGTTCATGACAACATTAGACCTCTCAATGTTGCCCCAAATATCTCCACCTTGGCGTCTCTCTAAAGAAATCTCTGCACACCAAATCTCAAGATGATTCCCATTGATAACGTCCCAAAAGAGCACAATGTTACCACCAGAGTTGCTCAATCTGGCCCCGGGAAGTAAATCTTTCAACTCGTAGCTTACACCATCGTCACTCGTTAGGGGTATACCAAAACTGATCCTCTGTTGTTCCCACCGATTAACAAATTGCTCACCATAGTGGGCCACTCTAGAGTGAAATAGATTTCTCTGTAGAGGTAAGCCTAAACCCTTCACCTCTTTTGTATTCATCATCCTTTCTGACTCACACAAACCCAACTCATCTGACTCACACCAAAATATAGTTCCGTTTCTACCAATACAATAAACCAAATTATCAATCATACACCAATCCCTACGGTTTCCTATTAGTTGGCCACGATTACCTCTCCCCCATATACCTTCTCTCGGCGAGTAATACAAAGTTCTATTTGTTCCATCAACTGCATAAACTTTATGATCACTCACCAAACTGGCGAGGATATATCGATCGTGATTCTTTTGATCCAACAATGGGTTCAAAAAATCCCAAGTTTGAGTCTTGGGATCAAATACTTCTCCCCAGTGGAAGGAATAATGCGCATCAATTTTGCAGCCTCCTATCACGTAAATCTTTCCGTCTACGACGCCGGCAGCCCCGTAAGCTCGGGGCAATCTCATGGAGGGAACTCGACCCCAGGTGTGAGTCCGACAATCCAAGAGCCAAACATCGGAAGTGCGCTCCCCCCTTATTGTTCCGCCTATTACATAGATCCCCCAATCCAGCACCACAACCGAAGATGCTTCCTCGGGCTGAGAAGGGAGCCAAGGGATCGGGATCAAATCGGAGGCGTCTAGGGTTTTTCTACGGCGGAGGATATACCACCGTGGAGTTGTGTCGAGAGGGGTTCGTAAGCATACGTATAGGTATGTTTCGGTGTGACCCATCAGTGATCTCGTCTTGTAGAGATATGGGGAAGCCACGAGAGAGCGATAAGTCTTGGAAGTGAGAGACAAAGCTGCGTACTCCAATCTTGATAGTCGAGCCATGAAGCTAATGAGCAAATCATGCGTCAAACACGATTCCGGAGACAACAACGCATCTCCCTTGCTTTTCTTATGCGGTGGCTCTTCGGAATTGTACATCGCGGCCTCTTATCTTGAGATGGTTCCTAGGGCTATCAAAACGAACGCCGACCGGGGAAAAAAGGAAAGCAAAACGCTAAGATTATATTATAATTATTATATATTATCTCGATTTCCCGTAAAAAAAATAAAAGATTTTACCAGAAAAAAAAAAAAACATAATAGTGACAATTTTAAGAGTACGACTTCAAGTTCTAGACTACTGTCAGTGGCTTAAGTCGTATCCATTTACTGATTAGTTGTTGGTTTGGTTTGGTTATGGTTATTCTCCGTACTGTTTTTATGTAAACACTCTGTTTTGAAGTTCAATCAAAATCTTAAAAGGTAAAAAGAGGGAAGTCAAAGTAGTGCTATGTTACCGACTGATCTTATTACATACTGTAAAAAAAAAAAAAGAGAGTACAATTGGTCAAAATCACTTCAGAATGTACTTTACGATGGGTCACGTGCCCCATCTTAATTGAGCGTGGGTCCGCCACTGACTTCATTGGACCCACCTTCACGGTTTAATGAAATACATTAGATGTTAAAGTAAAAAAGTTATATTTAGACCCAAAAAAGTAAAAAAGTTATACTTTCACTTCCGTAAAACAATACTAATTACCCAATAAAACAAAACAAAACAAAACNGTTTTTAAAAAAAAAAAAAAAAAAAAAAATACCATAACATAGTTTAACCCCCCCTAATAATGCGTGTACCAAAACCATATGTTTTTTTAACTGATTTTAAAATGTATTGTTTATATAGTATCGACTATCTTGAATCTTCACTGTAGTTGAACGAAATTTATGCTTCTTTCTAATTTTTTTCTCATTACAAAATTTCCAACTTAATTTTCAGATTAAATTGTATCTACACAACTTTTAAAATAGCTATCACTGGTTAAATTAGCAAATGATAATAATAATCTTAAAGTCTCAAACCGAAATTAAATCCAAAACCCCATATAACCAATCCGAGAAAAACTGGACTCTCAAATTAATACCCGAATAAAACAAATATCTGGGATATTGATTCCTATCTAATTAGACTCAGACTGAAGTGGAAACAATAATGAAAAAAAAAACTATATACTAGATGGTTTCCTTCTCAATTCTGATTTTTCCATTTCTGATTTAAGTGGTTTAGAATTAATATGTTGATTTATTGACCTCAAAAGATAAATTGCTAGACTAGAAGATTGCTTTGAATGAAAACTATAATCATGAACATGCAATTTTAATTATTTTTTATCCCCGCTGTGTTGTTGTATATTATATGATTTATGTACTAGATATGAACCATGTGAGTAGTATGAAAAATAAGAATTAGCAGTTATACGTTTCTTATTCTGGCTCACTCTCCATTCACTTCTGTCTCACAAATTCACAAATATTCATACATAAGTTTCTCAGTACTTTAAACTCTAGTACCTACCAAAAAGTCATATTCTTAAAACCCTTGTGTGATCAGAGAATTAACTTGAACGTTTAATACGAAATGATATACTTTGTAAATTCGGTTAGTACTTATATGTTATTTACACATTTAAAGGCCGAGAGAAAGTACTAGAAATAAGAGAAGGTTACCGAATGAGAGAAGGGCTTTTGTATTTTCTATATCATCTTGTAATTTTAAAAAGTTTTATTCTATTGTGAATGATTAAAACATTCTAAATTAAGTTGTTATTGGCAATGACACAATGTTCTCAGCCGAGTTCTTAAGTCTAGCCCGGGGAAGTAAATCTTTCAACTCGTAGCTAATACTATTCCTATTGAAGGGTCTTATATGTCCATGCTTGATCAAATTTTACTCCCAGCGACCAAGCAACTGTTCACCAAAGTGGTCGGTCTGAAGAAAAAAAATTAATGTTAAGAGTGATCAAACTCTAGGAAAGGATCATGTTTATTCGACCAAGCAATTATGTCATTCTAGTAATTAAAAGAAAAAAAAAACATGTATAAAAAACATACTAAAAGATCTCTAAAATTGGATGTATTTTTTGTGAAAGAAGAAAAAATGTATAATCATAAAAACAAAGCTTTATATTTATCTCTTTGATCATAGTCATTTTGTTATAACCATAATTATATTTAACAATTTATAACTTCACGTATTTAACAACAACATCACTCTGTAGTTTTCTTATTACATATTTTTTAGATCACATAACACCATATTTTTTATTTTTATTTTCAAACTGCAACGATGTTGTTTAGAGCTCAAGTTCCTACTATTACAACTGATAGAACACTTTCATTAGCATTAATCTTCATCATGTATACTGGTTAGAAAGACTCTTGCTTTCTCTGGATCATCTTGTGATTATTTTGAAAGTTTTTTTTCTACTATAATTTATTAAGATATTCTGAGTTAGACTATAATTATGGTATAACTTTAGTTGGGCTTTCTCAAAATTGTGAAGTTATAGATGTAGATACTCGAATAGAAAAAGATATCGATTATATTTTGAGCGTTAAATGAAAAATTCTCAACCGAAAAATTGTAGAATAAAAAAATTGATCATGAGAGAGCATTAAAAAAAAATCCGACTATTAACTCAAAACTAATCCTAAAGTATTGAGAAATTTGTATGCCATCTATAGTACTAAGTAAGCAGTTTCTAAACAATAGCTATAGTAGAACAATATAGTAGAAGACTATTATCTACTGTAATCTATATAAATGTCTGCCCGTTGAATAAATGTTTTAGCATAAAAAATCAGAAATTGGTAGTTTCATTTGTAAAACTAGCTAATTGTTATCTGCAAACGAGATGAAAAAAACTCTGACGAATTGTTATATTGAGGCTTATTTATAATTTTAGTTATCTAATTCGAAAACCATAAATCTGTTGTCTCCAATCTCTTTCTCATTGCGAGAAAATTCTCACTCTTTATCACCATGGATTTCTACATAGGAGAGATTGCTCAAAATTTGAAGAGAAAGAAAAGAGATTATGTAGATGCATTTTGTTCCATTGATGTGCATTAAGTCCCTTTGCAAGAATGGTATGTTAATGAAGGTAAGGAGGACAAACTAAAGCATGAGCATGTGGTCAATTCATATTTATCTAGATATTTACAACTTGCTCATCAAATACCTGAAAATATTTCACAACGAAAGATGAAAATTCTTCAAGAAATCATGCAAGAAAGTTTGACAAATAACTAGAAACTGATCCTAAAGTACTAAAAATTTTGTATAATGTTTATAGTAGTAAGTTCTCTAAACAACATCTATAGTAAAACAACCATAGAGAAGATTGTTATCTACTGGAATCTATAGAAATATCAGGTCGTTGAAAAATGTTTTAGCATAAAAAGTTAGAACTAGTACTTTTAACTTGAAAATCAATTAAGTGCTATCAGCAAACGAGATAAAAAGACTTGATGAATTGTTAAATGCCAGAAAGTCTTGAATAAATGATATGATAAGTTTTTTTTAATCAAGATTATCGATATAAATTATAAGATTGGCTAGATACTTTCTTATGCGAGATTACCAACCCATGTATTCTTTATAGAAAAAATAGATAAAAAATAAATGTATAATTATAAGTATATTATAGTCATTTCTGTTTAATACTACAAATGTAATCTTTATAAAAAAGATAGATATATAATCATAAGTATATTATATCTTTGATCATAGTCATTTTTCTTATAACCATAATTATATGAAACGATTTAAAATTCAGGTATTTAACAACAACATCACTTAGTAGTTTGCTTATTACATATCTTTTAGATCATCTATATTATTATATATTAGCTCTTTTTTACTTCAAGCCGCAACCGCGTCGTTTAGAGCTCCTGGTCCTTCTACTACAACTGATGGAGCATTTTCATTACCATTCTTCATCATATTACCACATGTTCCACCGCAATTACCACAGCCAGTGGAACCACCGGCGCATGCACCGCCACCGCATCCACTGCTCTTCGCCATATGACCACATCTTCCACCTCCACATCCACCACAATTACCACCACCACATCCACTACAACTGCCACAACCACCACAATGACTACCTTTTTCATCAACACCACTATCAAGTTGACCACAGCCGTCGTTAGCGTTTAGCTCCTTCGCAAGGCATCTAGCACCGCCATTGATACTCTCGTTTAGCTCCTTCGCAAAGCATCTACCACCGCCACTGATCTTCTCGGCCGTTATACTAGTCATGTCCACATTCATCATTGTTTCTTCTTCTACCTTCACTTGAGCCAAAACATCATTCTCCTTGCTTTCCTCTGTTACACCATTCGCTTTCACCGCGCTTAAGCCTTCTTTCTTTAGAAGATCATTGAGTATGAAAGAAGATACAACTCCAGGCAAAACCATCCATTCCTCATTTGCCTACATATATGTATCAAAACAAACCAAAGTCAGAAATATCAAAATGGTGGATCATAAGTTTTCAAAGTTGCAAACTTTTTACCTCGAAAGTACCGAATTTCAAATCGAGTAACCCCACAGCTTTACCATAAGGATGGTTCTTTGAGAATTCAACAGCAGTCATGAAATCTTGCTCGTTTCTTAGCTTTGCGCAATGTTTTGGCTCATACTCTAGCTTTCTCCCGAAGTAAACCTTCACCATTCGAGTACCCGAAAGCTCAAACAGAGGATCCTCTGTTTCGAGGTAGCATGTTTGCTTAAGTGACCATTTTGAGTCAAGCAAAGACCAGAAACTCCCATCATACTCAGCCAAAACATAACTTTCACCACTCCCTTTCACACCAATCACTTGTCTTGCACCATCTTTTGGCGCTGCGTCGTTCGAGTTCCTCATTTGGAGACTGATCATCTCTGTTTCGTTCTCATCAACAACGCGTGTTGAACTCTTAGCAAGACAAGACTTGATAGGAAAGAAACAAGAGTCTTTCAGTGAAGGTCTTGTCTGAACCAAATGAAGAACAGTCGGACTTGGAGTAGGCGGGGTGAACGAGACAGCGACTCGTAGAGAAACAGGTTTCAGATCATTTCCCTTTCCGCTTTTAACCGGTGTAACCTCTAGCCACTTCTCAACAGAGAGTTGAGTGACCGGAAACAGAAACTCCGAAAGCGATAAAGAAGCGGTACCTAAGGTTTTAGACTTAGATGACATTAGTTGGAAACAAAGCTCTCCTCTAGGCTCACACTGGAACATAGCAACTTGCTTTTCTCCACAAGACTCGGATAATATAGTAAGCTTACGCTCCGCGTTAAACAGAGAATCAGGTTGTGTTTTGCTAAACACAACAAAGACCTTTCCTTTATGAGCTTCTGGTAAGTTCTTAACACCAACAACCTCCAAGATTACCTCGATAGCTTTCACCTCTGGAAACTGGAGTAAATTTTGAGACTCCTCGTCTTTCGCAGATGGTTTCTTGCCATACAAGACACAAGGAGAAGTTGTGACTGGTTTCGGAGTATTCCCTCGGTTCATAGCCCCGGCTTTCCAATACCTTACACCAAACGTTTCTTCCCATTGAGCAGTAGTTCCGGAGAAACCAGTATCAAGCTTCTTACCTTTGCTTCGGTCAGAGTCAGTATCATCATGCTCCAAAACCTTACCAATCATCTTAGTCAAGTCCTTGCAGTAAGCAGAAGCGTTGAGCTGATGCGTGTGCCAGATAAGATCAATATCGTAAGTCGGGACACAGAAAAGCTTAATCGACCTTTCTTGGTTTCTCTTGATCAAGTAAAGAAACGCTTTGTATCTAGCCACAGCTTCTTGTAGAAACACATCATTGTCTACATGAGCTCTTGAAACCTACAAAACACAAACAAAACCTATAAAACAACCTCACAATGAAGCGGTTTTCGAAGAGACAAGCCGCGTTATTTTTACCTGGTAGTAAAATGGAATCTGTCTCTTGACAGCTGAAACAAGATCATAAGTAGTACACTTCTCAAGAACAGAGAGATCCTCTGTTTTTGAGTTTGCCTTATCCAAATCAAGATCATAAGGCTCCATGGGATAATGTCTCTTCCATAGAGTTTCAGTTAGTAGTTTGCAGTTTCCATTTACGGAAGATACAACGCCAGAATTGTCGAGGATTCTTCGGTAAAACTCCTCACAATCACTCTTGTACCTCACCTATATAAATTCACAAAACCAAAACTTGTAGCCTATAGATATCGAGTCAAGATTTGACATACCGATTCAAGACTTACCGGATTAAGTCTGTGACAATGCCAAACCCATTCACAATCAAGAGGAGGGACTAATGGTCCTTCGCAGATCGAAGAAGACTCGGTATATTTAGCAAGCAAAGGAAGCCAATAAGCATTGTATCTGAACAACAACATCAAAAAGTCACCAGATTACTATAAACAAAGACTAAGTTTTAAAACAAAAACCTATGAATCTAACCTGTAGATGGCTTTTTCGAGAGCAGGACCATCGTAGAGCCACCGGTTCTGATCAATAGCTCCGAGGAACTTAAGCTGTTTCTTGGCTGCCGCAACGAGGTCAACGCTTATCTCAATCTTCTGCGCTTCAAGCCACTCCAATTTCTGTTCCATTTCTTTCTCCATCTCTTACAGAAGTTTAGAATTTTTCACCTACAAAACAATAAAGTCTATGATTGATATTTTATCTTGCAAGAAACACGTATTTGACTAAGTATGAATAAAGAAGAATCAAACTATACCAAAAGGAAACTTCTTTGAAGGAAGCAGAGTCGAGTTTGAGAGAAAGACTAGTTCAAATGTTGCAATTTATAGCGGTTTCTTCTTCTTCTTCTTCTACAACGAAGAAGATCAGACAATAAGCATGACCATAATTTCCTGACATTTTCAGCTTTTAGTCTGTTCATTTCTGAAGTTTATGTTCCACAAGTAATTGTCATGCATGAGTCATGACAACACTAATCACATGACCAAGTCCCTCTTAAATAAAACTTGTGTTCAGAATAAAGTTTTCAAATTCCGATGCATCATTAAAATATTAGAGAAATCCCATAATTTAATAGAAAATGATGTTATGTTAAGCAGGCTCTAATGATGAACAATTTGGGAATTGATTAAAGATGAACCACCTTAACCGGTCAAAAATAATAACCATAAATTTCATCCAAAAACCAATCAGATAACTACTTCAGAGACTTTCAATGGGTTTCAAGAGGTACTCCCTTGTGAATACACAAAATAATCAAATTTTTAAGAGGGAGATAAGCATGTAAACTTATTATGAAAAAATCCGAAAAAAAATCGGTATGAACCGGTTAACGACCTCACTTCCTTGAACCGCTAGCCTCTTCGAATTCAGCTTCAGGAGTTTGCTCAGCTCCACTTGAGCCCTCACCAGTGCTTCCAGAGCTTCCTGATCCCTTGGACATGTGTTCACCAATCTTTGAAACTGCCTTGTTAGCAAGATCAAGCTTAGCCTTGATGTCCTCATGATCTTCACCTGCCATTGCTGTCCTGAGATCAGATACTGCGGTTTCAATCTCAGATGCAACCTCTGCAGGGATCTTCTCTCTGTATTCACCCAAACTCTTCTCGATACTGTAAATGGTGGTATCAGCACTGTTCCTGATGTCGATAAGTTGCTTCTTCTCTTGGTCCTTTTGTGCGTTAAGCTCAGCTTCTTTCACCATTCTGTTGATTTCGTCGTCTGAGAGACCACCTGAGGATCTGATTGTGATCTGTTGCTCTTTCATTGTCGCTTTGTCTTTGGCTGAGACAGTTACTATACCATTTGCATCAATGTCGAATGTAACTTCGATCTGAGGAAGTCCTCTTGGTGCTGGTGGAATACCAACAAGATCGAATTCTCCAAGCATTTTGTTGTCGGCTGCCATTTCACGCTCTCCCTGAAGTACCTTAATTCCCACTTGCATCTGGTTATCTGCAGCAGTGGAGAAAACCTGCCAAATTCCAATAAACACAATTAGCCGTTAACAGAGATTTACAAAGCAAACTCAACAGAAATTTAAGGAATCAAAACTGTTATAATTCAAGCTTCATTACCTGAGACTTCTTTGTGGGGATAGTGGTGTTACGTTGGATCAACTTGGTGAAGATTCCACCAAGTGTTTCAATACCCAATGAGAGAGGAGTCACATCCAAAAGGAGCAACTCTTTAACATCACCACGGAGAATACCACCTTGAATAGCTGCTCCCATGGCAACAGCTTCATCGGGGTTAACACCTTTACAAGGGCTCTTTCCAAAGATCTCAGACACAATCTCTTGCACCTTGGGAACACGGGTCATTCCACCAACAAGAAGAACCTCGTCGACATCTTTAGTTGTGATTCCAGCATCCTTCAGACAGTTTGTGCATGGGCATCTTGTTCTCTCAATCAACTTGCTGACCAAACCTTCAAACTTGGACCTAGTCAAGGTTATGTTCAAGTGCTTTGCTCCAGAAGCATCTGCGGTAATGAAAGGCAAGTTGATCTCAGTCTGAGATGTTGAAGAAAGCTCGATCTTGGCCTTTTCTGCAGCTTCTCTCAGCCTCTGGAGAGCAAGCTTGTCTTTAGTCAGATCAATATTATCGGTTCTCTTGAACTCATCAACCAAATAACCCAGCAAAGTGTTGTCAAAGTCTTCTCCTCCCAAGAAGGTATCTCCATTCGTTGCTTTAACCTGATAAGAGAAAACTGTCACATAACCACACACAAAACCAAACCAAGAGACCAACATAGCAGAAGACAACTAGGAATTACCTCAAAAACACCACTTGAGATTTCTAAGATAGAAACATCAAAGGTTCCACCTCCAAGATCGAACACAGCGATAATACCCTCCTTGTTGTTCATACCATATGACAATGCAGCAGCTGTTGGCTCGTTGATAATCCTCTGGACATCAAGACCAGCGATTTTCCCAGCATCCTTTGTGGCTTGTCTCTGCGCATCATTGAAGTAAGCCGGAACAGTAACCACAGCTTTGGTGATAGTTTTCCCGAGGTAAGCTTCCGCAGTTTCCTTCATTTTCGTAAGGACATGAGCTCCAATCTGACTGGGAGAAAACATCTGTCCATTAGCTTCAACCCAAGCATCACCATTAGGTGCCTTGACAATCTTGTAAGGAACCATTTTCTTCTCCTTCTGTATCTGAGGATCATCATAACGTCTACCAATCATACGTTTGATACTAAACAAAGTGTTCTCTGGATTTGTGACCGCTTGACGTTTAGCTGGTGTACCAACAAGAAGTTCACCCTTCTGGTTAATAGCAACCACTGATGGTGTGGTTCTAGTTCCTTCTGAATTCTCAATAACTCTCGGAGTCTACAACACCAAAATCGAAAGAATCAATAACCCTCTCCTCTAAATTCGATTACTCAAAAACNACCAAAAAATGAAAAAAAAAAAAAAAAAAAAAAAAAAAAAACAGAATTATTCACCTTTCCTTCCATCACTGATACACAAGAATTAGTCGTACCCAAATCAATACCAATAACATCATTCCCAATAGGCCTCGAGCTGCGTATACAGAACAACACACGATAAGAACACACTCACAAGAAAGTTACTAACTCATTAGACTGAAACTTACCAGAAAGGTCTGGCTAATTGACCCAATCTCCCAATCAAAGACGTCTTTCCATTTGCAGAAATCTGCAGATTCAACACCAACAGTGTAAGCTTCAAATCACTAAATCTAAAGCTCTAAATCAACAAGCAACAAAAGACGACCATTTCACAGAAAAATCAAAAGAGACAAAAGCAAAGTACACAACTTTATAAACCTAGATCCAAAACCCAGATTCAAAACCTCATTAATTACAAAACTCAATTCCATTTCAGATCCAGAAACACACAGAATCAGACTACTTTTCAACAAAAACCCCAAAAACGAGATTTCTCAAGAACAAGGGGGAAAAAGGTAACATACGGATTTATACGCAGAGATTGAAGCTGTGTGAAGCTCACGACGACGAAGAGTTCGTACAATCGCGAGAGAGGCCATTTCTGATACTTTTTGAGATCGGAGGGTTTAAGCGAGAATGAACAAGTCTTGTTCGGCTGCACGTAGGGTTTAAGCTATAAAGAGAGAACAAGTTTAAGACAAAAAGACTGTTATACCCTTAAATGTTCTACATGTCAACTTTTACACCATTAGTCAATAAATAAAATTCTTGGGCAACAAGACATTTTGATTTTTTTTTTTTTTCTATTACTTATATAGGGGCCTTACATGGGCTTACGGACATCATAGCCCAATACGAAAAATATGAGATTGTGATAATTAGGAAGAGAAGACGAACAGAGAAAAATTGTGAAACTTTAACAAAATCATTATTTTGAAATTTGTTACCATTTCAAGTTAGGAACATGAATGAAGAAGACAATAAAAGTGAGTCGAGCTCTTTCAGAACATGAGCTTTTGATTTTACGCATTCCGGTCTCGTGGATAGAAACTTCTACTACTCTTTGGGTTTGGCTGTTCCATATTTCGATCTTCCTCTTCTTCGTTCCGGAATTCCTAGCAAATCCTTCGGGCCTCGGATACAATGGAACTTCACACCTGGCAAATCCTTCACTCTGCCTCCTCGGACTAATACCTGCGAATGCTCCTGCAGATTATGACCTTCGCCCGGAATGTAAGAGAAGACTTCATTCCCGTTGCTCAACTTCACTTTCGCTATCTTTCGCAGAGCGGAGTTTGGTTTCTTAGGTGTCCGAGTTGAAACACGAAGACATACTGCTGCCTTCTGGGGACATTGACCCAAAGCTCGAGTTCGATCTGTACGATGTTTTGATTCTCTACCGTTACGAATCAGTTGTCTCAATGTTGCCATTCCTCTTACTTCCTTTCTCGCAAAATTCCAATGTAAATGATTAGCAGCAGTAAATAGAGATTCATGATGCAATCTAAAACTTTGATCTTGTAACATCCGTTACCTGAAACATGTTGGTGGGAATCATGGTGTTGCGTCGCATCATCTTCGTGAAGATTCCCCCGAGTGTACGACCTTGCATCAACGATGTATTGTCATAAGTACTCACGGCTTGACGTTTACCCAAATCAATACCAACAGGTCTCGAGCTGCATACACAGAACATCACACAGTACAAAACAGTAAGAACACACACAAAAGGAAGTTACAGATTCATACCATATCACAAGCCTAAGAGGGTGAAGTTACCAGAAAGGCCTAGCCAAGTGACCCAATCTCTCAATCAATGAAGTCTTTCCATTTGCCGAAATCTACAGATTCAATACCAACACTATTAGCTTAAACAAACCTCAGTGAATGGTTACTAAATCCAAATCATTAAATCAACCAAAAGAGATTGCTTCATAGAAGAACAACAAAAAAGTATTGAACTTTATAAACCCAAATCAAAAATCCTAAACAATACAGATTCAACACATCAATAAATTCAAACCCAATTCCATTTCTAAGACGAAACATCAATCTCAGATCCAGAAAACACAAAGCACACTACTTTTCAATCAAAACCCAAAACGAGACTTTTAAAGAATAAAAAAAGGCAAGAACAACATACTGATTTGTAGGCAGAGAGTGAAGCAGTGTGAAATTCACGGCGACGAAGCGTCCGTAGAAACGCAAGAGAAGCCATTTTCAGATAAAGATCGAAGAAGAACTTGTAATGTGACTGCGAGTACCATACAACAAAGGAGAAGGTCCAACTTGAAATGACCTTTATACCCTTTCTATAATTATATGGGCCTTACATGGGTTAATCGACATCATAGCCCAATACAAATTAAATTCATAAATAGTCCTCATATTTTGTTGTAATTATAATTATAACTCTAAATTCTACAAAATTACTCTCTCCCCCGTCTTAAAGTATCTTTCAACAGATGTATCTTCTGAATCACGGTAGGGCTTTGATTCGTTTCTTCTCTTGCTCCAGTACTTCAGGTGTATGTTTAGCTACACCATATTTCGATCTCCCGTTCATTCGTAAGTTACCGTTCTTTCCACGTATGACGGGTAGCAAATCCTTCACGCCTCGAATACAATGGAACTTCACACCTGGCAAATCCTTCACTCTACCTCCTCTGACTAAAACCTGAGAATGCTCCTGCAGGTTATGGTTTTCGCCTGGAATGTAAGCGAATACTTCTTCGTCATTACTCAACTCCACTTTCGCTATCTTTCGCAGAGCGGAGTTAGGCTTCTTGGGTGTCCGAGTTGAAACACGAGTACATACTCCTGCCTTCTGTGGACATTGACCCAAAGCTCGAGTACGATCTGTACGATGTTTTGATTCTCTACCTTTACGAATCAGTTGTCTCACTGTCGACATTCTTCTTGCTAAATTGATCCAATGTAAACAATTAGCATTGCGTTGTGACAACTTTGTGAAGATTCCGATACCAATCGTCATAGGTTGGATACTCAACAATGTGTTTTCTGGATTTGTCACAGCTTGACGTTTAGTATTCTCGAAAAGCCTTGGAGTCTGCAAGACAAGACCAAACTCAATACCGTTCTTCTGAATTCAATTACTCGAAAAAATTGAAACAAAAGAAACAGATTATTTCACCTTGACAGCTACACAAGAATTGGTAGTACCCGAATCAATACCAATAGGCCTCGAGCTGCATATACAGAACAACACACAACACATACGAATAAGAAAGAAAGCTACTAAATCATACTATACAATAAAATTAAGAGACTCAAGTTTACCAGAACGGTCTCGCCAAGTGAGACAATCTCCCAATCAAAGACGTCTTTGCAGAAATCTGCAAATGCAAAACCAACAAGCAACAACCCAGATCGCTTCGTAAGTTCGTATAAAAACAACAAAAAGTATGGAACTTTACAAACCTATATCGAAAACCAAACCCAGATTCTACAGATTCAAACCCAATTCCATTTCTGAGAAGAAGTATCGATTTCATATCCAGAAAACACAAAGAAAACAGAGTATTTTTCAACCAAAACCCAAAACAGAGATTTCTCAAAGTCAATGGCAAGATACGTACTGATTTACATGCAGAGGTTGGAGCCATGTGAAGCTCATGACAAAGAAGCTTCCGTAGAATTGCGAAGGAGGCCATTGGTGGTGATTCCTAGAGCTTTTTTTTAATTTCTGAAACCCTAAACCCTAAGCTCAGTACGTAACTCACATGCCATTTTGTCTGTTTTCCTATCTGGGCTGGGCCACACATGGGCTTTACTGACATAATATAGCCCATCACGAATTATAAGAAATTAGTCCTCATATTTAGCTGTAATAGCAGTTATAAACTTATAACTATGTAAAAGAAGTCTTATTCAAAGCTCTAGTTCAAAAATTCTTCAACAGATGTATCTTCTTCCTTCTTCCGATTCTCATCAGCCGCGGACGTTTGTTTGTCGAGATACTCCTCTTCCACCGTGTCTTTGAGGATAAAAAGCCGTTGAATGACGATAGGCTGGCTCATTTGTTTAGCTTCTCTAATGTCAGTTTCTTCTTTGTTGAGATGGTACGCGTCAAGCATTATCTTTATCCATTTATGAAGCTCTTTCGGCGTCCTGTGTGTTCGTAATACCCTTTGTTAGGATTAACGGACGCGGTTAAAGATGAAAAATGTAAAGTTATGTTACTCACGTGTACAATGCGTTAGGATCTTTAGCTTCATGGTCATCACCAGGAGAAAATGCTGTTGCTAACGCAGAGAATCGTTCTTCCGGGTCTGTTATGTTGAGTAAGTACTTCAGAAGTTTGATTTCTTTCGGCGTTATGCTTCTTAGGCTGCTCTTTGTAGCTTTGTATAATTGATACATTACGCCTTTAGCCTGGTCAATTAAAACGATTTTGATATGAGAAGAAGATGGTAAAAATCATAGCTTTTTGTCTTGGTAATATGATTTACCTCGTTTGTAACGGTTTGAGACTCTTTAGCAGCAGCGTAAGCGGAGTTTATTAACAAGATTAATGAGGAATCTAGCTCCTTCGCCTTGGCTAAACTTCTGATCTTTTCACAAGCGTCCTCCGCAGATGGCGAGTTCAAAATATCATCAAACTTGGCTTGAGCAGCATCTAAAGTCTCCACATACTCCAATGTATTATCATAAGCACTCACAGCTGACAAACATCGAGCTGCAAGCCTCGCAACACCTGCTCAACGAAAAATGAAATTACGGAATCAACCAGACTAGCAAACAAATTAAACAGCCGGGTTAGTGTTTAACTACCATCTCGGTCTTCTAAGCCATCAAGAGTCTCTGATAACAAAGTGACATAGCGGAAAAACTCTCCCGTGAAGTCTCTCCTTCTCTTAGCAGCAATCGCGTTTATATCTGTCGGGTTCTCTTGAATCTCTTTCAAAAGGTCATTATGCTTCTCCATTTCCTCATCTATCTGCAACAATGGACTCACAATAAACCAACCATCTTAACACAAGATACCAAAACAACACTACTAAACCATACCTTCTTCACTTTACTCTCCAGAGAAATCAACTTCTGCTTCAGTATCGGATCCGTTTCGGTATCAGCTCGGATTCTACAACGCTTATAGAAATTCACACTATACTTATTCCACTCATCTCTCAAAACCAAATACTTCTTCCATTCCTTAACTCTAGGTTTCTCATACAAGAAAATCTCAATAATCCTGTCACAGAATTGAGCCATAGTGTATCCTTCAGCAACCTCAACTTCCATAGGATCCTCAACAATTGAACTTTTCACTTCAGTACCTAACACAACATTTCTAAACTCATAAAGGATTGAAATTGGAACATAAAGAAGAGGACTTTATGGTAATTAGAGTAAAAGATGAGAAATTTCAGGGTTTATGAGCTTACTTGTAGTGTCACTGTGACTGATAGTGTCTGTAGCAAAAGTGAGAGTTGTTTTTTTGCGTCTTCTTGTTGTTCCTCCATTGCTGAAAACAGAACAAGGAAGAAGATGGGTTTGAGGATTAGTTGGTGTTGGGAAAGAGAGTAATTTTTCAGGTGAAGAGAAGAAGATTGATGTTTCGAGTAGATTCGCCATTTTTTTGTGTCTTACTTTGAAGAAGTTTGGGTGATGAAATGCCGGAGAAGCGACAGAGAGGATAAGAAGAAGAGGGTTGTCTTTGTAAACACTAGAACTTTTGGGCCAAAAAAGTTAAAATTAAGAAAGTTTGCGTCATTTTATAATTTCTAAAAACTTCCACTTAGGAACTTGAATGAACAAGCCAAAATAAGTTTTGTTTTAAATGAAACTTTAATGTTTTGACATCCAAATTACACAATTTGAGGAGCTAATTTGATCTGAGAAATTATATGATTAGTAGCATTGCAAGATCATATTATTGTTTTGTGTAATACCATATAGAAAATATTATTTGTATTTAGATATAGCTTCATTTTACATATAGTTTATACAAGTTTTGTTTCACTATGCTTCCTCTTGAGGCTGACCATTTCCACCACCTTCAATGTTGCTAGTATTGAATTGAACTCGAGGCTTACCCATACTGAAGTTAAGAACTCTTGCATCCATATTGTATTGTATATCTCCATCAAACAACATCTTTCTTATGTAATGTTCAACATCAGATCCTATCAATCTCAATGTATACTCCGTTAATGGTGCTCCCTGTCCAAAAACCAAAACCATATAATCTCCAAGAAATACGAAAGGAGAAACATTAAGTTTTGTTATGGTTAATTACCTCATAGTGATCAACAAGTTCTTGGAAGTAAGAATAGACTTTGTTACAACTTTCATCATCCCACAGAAACTCTTCAGTAGGATCAAGAATCAAAGTGAGTTTATCCATCTGCGTTTGATCAAACTCGGAAGTCTCTGGATCGATATAAGCCGCGTAAATCCTGACATGGCGCGTCACGCTGCTTAGCCATTCACCACCAAACTCTCTAGGCAGGCCTGTGCTTTTGACATTCGTCTGTTTCTCCACTGGTCTTAATGGTGTTGGCTGCTTCTTCATCTCTTTTTGCTCTTGTTCTTTGATTGTCTCCGTTACTTGTTCTGTAAGAGTACTGTCTTGCTCAGAATTTGAAACCGCAAAAGCCTTCTGTGTTGTTCTTGGTCGGATTTGAGCAACCATGGGAGGGCATGACAGAGAAAGCTTAGTACAAGCAGTGTAAGAAAATGATGCAACCATTTTTGTGTGTGTGTCTGAAGTTGTGAGATCGATGTTGTCTGGTTACAGAACTATGTCCTGTAAAGAGACTCTGATGAGATTGAAGAATGACCAAAGCTTGTGGATGAGCCTCTCCCAAATTTTGTCTTTTTGTTTTCTTGGTGTTTTGTGGTTGAATCTCTAGTCACTTGAGAGCTAAGCACAATCTTCTTTATGAGTTTACTGCTTTGTTGTTGTATTCGTTTAATCTTGTATATTTCTTTTGATGTAAAGCAGAGAAAAGATTTGAGTAGAAGGTTCATAATTTTTTCGCATAGCGTAAAAATAGAGTTTTACATGTATCATCATCTATACATTCCATGGAAGTTAAAGCATGGTAAAACACTTATGAGATAAAAGACATTTAGTTCTTGTACTTCATGGTTTCTTTCTCAAATCCAATTGTTGGGAATTGCTTAGCGAATTCCTCGACTTCATGGCGAAGCTTGGCAATCTCGGATTGAATGGTTGAAGAAGATTCCATTGCTGCCACAAAGTCCTTCAGCTTGGTTCCTGGTGTTAGAACACAACAAATGAGTCAAATCATTGTTTATAGAGGAAGTAATTAAACATGAAAAATGTGGCTGGAAATGGCAAAACCTTGAGCTTCAGATTTGACTTTAAGAGCCAACTTCACAGCTTTGTCGAAGTATTCAGCGACTTTGGCAAAGTCTTCCTCAACAAAGCCTCTGGAGGTGAGAGCAGGAGTACCTGAAAGTAACAATAGCAGAGAGTTTCAAGACTTCTTTTCGAGTACCGAAAGGAAGCCTTACTATGATTCTTAATTTCTTACCCATTCTGATTCCACCGGGAACCATAGCGGAAACATCACCAGGAACAGTGTTTTTGTTGGATGCAATGTGAACAGCTTCCAACACTTTCTCAACTCTAGATCCATCAATTCCCTACAAAAAAAAACCGAACAAAAGAGTTTTAACTACAAAGATAAAAGCAGATTATGTAAATGAGTATTACAAGAAGATCAAGTGACCTTGGGCTTCAGATTCACTAGAACAAGATGGTTGTCGGTTCCACCAGAAACAAGCTCATAGCCACTCTCCATCAGAGTCTGCATCAAACAACAATGAAGACTTTTACAAGATTCATAAAAAAATGTAAACAATAAAAATCTGAGACGCGGTTAGTACCTGAGCAAACCTTGCACAGTTACTCAGTACTTGCTCTTGGTATGCTTTGTATTCAGCAGTAGTTGCCTGCATTTAACGAAACAGTTTTAAAATTATAGAAACCGTAACTTCAATAAGCACCGGTACTTCAACTCTGTGCCTTCACTGTACCTGTTTCAAAGCAACAGCTAGTCCAGTAATAGTGTGGTTGTGTGGACCACCTTGAAGACCAGGGAAGACAGCTTGATTGATCTTGTCTTCAAAATCATACATAACCTTTTCAAGACAAACAAATGAATGAACCATGAACGAGTGTACATAAATCGAAAAACATTGGTGTCCAAATTTTTGGTTCTTTTACCTCTTTCCCTTGCTTGTTAGTTTCCTTAACACCCTTTCTGTAGAAAATCATGGCTCCACGGGGTCCGCGAAGTGACTTGTGAGTTGTGGTGGTCACAACATCTGCATACTCGAACGGTGAAGGGATAACACCAGCAGCAACCAAACCACTGATGTGTGCCATATCTGCTAGCATCACAGCTTTTTGCTTGTTACACACCTGACAAAGAGATGGAACCAAACTCTTGATTATAGAATACTCTGATGGCTTTGTAGTTCATGTATTTAAATATGAGATCGATTTACCTTTCGGATGCGTGCATAATCATACAAGCGAGCGTAAGCACTTGCACCAGCAACAATCAATTTTGGCCTGAAAAGAGCAGCACTTTTCTCCATCTGCAGATACAAAATTCAAAGAGCTATGTATTGTAAGATTAAGTATATGAAGAGGGGGTACTAAACTATGATATGATACTTTATCGAACCTGATCATAGTCGATGTAGCCAGTGCTCTCGTCCAATCGGTATGGCATTGTTTCAAAGAAGATAGAGACAGCTGATATCTTCTTGGTGTCAGTCTGAAAAGAAGTATGAAAGAAAATGTTATACACCAAATAACATCAATGCAGGAACGATTGTCCATATTCATAATAAGATAATTGAGGTTTAAGGCACATTTACAATGTTAAGGTACCTGGTAACCATGAGAAAGATGACCACCATGAGGAAGATCAAGTGCCATGATTCTCTCATGAGGCTTCAACAATGCAGTATACACATGAAAGTTTGCAGGAGATCCAGACAAAGGTTGCACATTCACTGTAACCACAAGACTTAAATAAGCCATCAAAGCCTTAACAACACAGTCTTATTCAATTCCAACTCGGATCATTTCCCGGTAACTGCCTCAGAACTAAGTCTTCAACTACATGAAACAAGTAGCTTACCTCCCCACTTCTCAGGGTCTAACCGGAAAGCCTCAAGAGCGCGCTTCTGGCATAAAGTTTCGGCCATATCTATGTACCTTCAAAGCCAAAAAAGTTTCTTGAAGTCGTCATCATCTTATTCAAATCATGTCAAGATTCAAAATGATTCCAGAACATACTCATTTCCACCATAGTATCTTGCACCAGGATACCCTTCACTATACTTATTAGTCATCACAGACCCAACAGCTTGCATAACCGAAACAGACGTGAAATTCTCAGATGGAATAAGCTCAAGTCCCTTCACAACACAACCCACCAAAACCACTCAAAAAAGAACAAACTTTAAAAGAAAAAGCCTAATCTCAAAACCCGGAAACTAACCTTCCATTGTCTAGCTTTCTCATGCTCAATAATATCAGCAATCTCAGGATCAACTTCTTCTAAAGAAGCATTAAGCTGCTTTGGCCACTACAAACAAACAAAACCATTACTTTAACACCAAGGAAGCTACACAACAACAAAAAGGAAGAAACTTTAAACTCTGAAACTCACAGTGACACGCTTCTCATCAACAGCTTCACTAGGCAAAGATGACTAAACACAAAAACACAACACAAAAATCAGAAACCCAATTCACAAAATAGAGTAAAGGAGGAAGCTTTAAAGTTTTTCAATACCATATAACATGAGGTTGATCTGATAAGAGGACGAATGGGTTTATCAATGGAAGAAGAAAGTCTTCTCAGAGCCATAGCCATAGCCATTTTGTTTGCTCTCAACTTTTACGAAAACCCAAGAAGAAACTGATTTGAGACATGAAAAATGTGAGACAGAAGAGATTGGGTTTATCCTAAAGAGAGAATTTGTGGCCTCTGCTTTTGGCTTAGCTTTTGGTGGTTGCAGAAAATTTTCGAATTTTTTTTTTTTTTCACTCTTTCTTTTTATATTTTTCTTGGGAAAATTGAAAAAAATAATTTATTTTATTTTTGCTTTATTTGTCGTTATCTCTTAGGTCATAGTCTTCTTTTCTCCTCCACCAACGTTTGATGATTCGTTGAGACCATTTATTTATGGTTTCTCTGGTCAATGTTAACCTATTTAGTTTTTTTTTTTTTTACTTAACTTTGGTTAGATTTTTACTGATTTAGTTATCAATTTCTTTTTGTTTAATTGACTGAAAGTTTGTTCAAACGGTGAGGACCGTTAAGGAAAAACCGAATTAATCAAACATGTGATGTGAATGTCAAGTTGATTTGAAAGAAAGAAGAAATTGATACACAACAAACTATGAGCTAATATAATGTTACATTTTCATTTGAAACAAAATTTTGGTAATGTAATGCTAGTATTTAGTTTTACCCATGTAATAATAATAACAGATTATGGAAACAAGATTTTGAAACATGAATATTCAAACTATCTTGAGTTTCAACGAAAAAGAAAAACTTCTTAATCAAAAAATTTGAAATGATTAAAATGTAAACTGTGAATTTATAGAAACGATATGTGACTGGTGAAGCACTCTTTAATCACATAAATATTTTCTAACTAGGTATGTGTAAAATCCCTACTTATAGATTAAATCGGTTAGAATAAAAAAAAACATCTTCTAAATTCAAAACCTTATGTGATAAGATATCAAACCATTAGCTCGACTCCAGAGATATCAAAGATAAAGTCTAGAGATCACAAGAACAAAGATTTTGAGAGAAAAACATATTTTGTGAGATGTACATGACCTTTTAAACTTCATAATCAGTAAAATAAAAGTTACTAAATAGATTGATGAATATGAATGTTTTTCTGTTAATTACCGAATCTATGATTTTAGAAAGACCACATACTAATAGTAATACTCGATATAAGTATGATAAATACCGGATTTCACTTGCAATTATGTATTATACAGTATATGCTTTAATTATATATTTCAAATTGAAATGCACAAGATAAAGAAAAAAAAATAGTGATATCAGAGGAACCATGCTGCTTATGGTCATGGCTTTGTTTCTTTGGGTTTCTTGTTTTGTTTCAATTCAAGACCCTTAATCAAACCAAGCCTATGGTTTGTTCTTCAACATTATGGTATCCTCCAACTTGAATCTGTGAAATTTTTAAACTTGTTTAATGAAAATATATAAAAGTCTAAAGGGTTTTTGAGATTTATCAAGATCAAAATAAAAAGGAAATTATACCTTGATGTTATTCGCTTGCTCTTGGTGGGGTTTCATAATCCGAATGCTCGGGTTGGCTTAGTTGAAGCCGGATTTGAGTGAGTGGTTCATCATCCACGATAGCTAGTTCACGGTTTGTAAACCCGTTTGTGTTTATCGTATAAGCCTGCAAGACCCAATGAAAGTTGGAGCCATCACTTCAAAGCAAAGCAAGAAAATGGAGTTTATGTATAAAATGTGTGATACCTTCTTATAGAGCTCCACATTTTCTCGATGAATCCGTTGCACTTTTCTAGATAATTCGACGTTTTCCTGTTGGATGAGGTTCCTCTGCATAGTGTGGCAACAAAATCCGCAAAATTAGAGTTTTTACTATGATATTTTGGGGGATTTACTATATATATATTTGGTATAATATACATATATCTCATATCGACCTTTTGGCTTAGTTCTTGGATTTCATGAGTCAACATTTGTTCCTGTGGAATCCGGAAAAGCAATTGATTCTATTGAATTCCGTTGAGCTCTATATAACCAAACTTTGAGCAAAATACGTACTCCAAAGTATATAATACAAGGTAGAAAGTATCTAAATACCTTTTTCATACGAATTCCACGCAAACTCATCTCAAGTTGATTCTCAAGATTGTTTAGCTCGTTGACGCTCAAACCAGTTAGTTGTTCCCCCATAATTTGTCTGCTTCATAGAAAACATGTAGACAAAATCGATCCATAAGTAGAAGTTTCTTATTTTCTTATGTCTTTTCTTCATACTTTGAACAAAGACTAATTCTTGATATGAGATATGTTATATAGTGTTAATAGGTTCAAGGCAATACCGATGATTTTCTTGCAAAGCATGCAATTCTTGCCTTAAAACCGCAGCTTCCCTCTGCCAAAACTATATAAATACATAACACAAATGACTCATCAAAATTTGAACTCAGTAAACCAAACTCTCATTTCAATATAATCGATTTTGAAACTCCAGTGAGCAAATCACATTCTCTCATGCATGTTTCGATCGATAGTTACATACCTTGACTTCAGATGTGGGGTTTAACAGTTGTTGTTGCTCAATCTTGCTCTTGTTGTATCTATCAATAACCGACTTCATGCTGTTCAAAAGATTTGATATTAATAACCTGCTCATGCATATGGTTGTGAATTCCCTCATGTCTTATCATATATCACAACAAAAAATATGTAAGAACTTGTCTATTAAGTTGACTGAGAAATCTTCAACATGATCCTCCACTCAATAAAATTTTCATGCATGAGGGAAAAACTCATGGCCATAATGCTTTGTGCACTATCCTTATTAACATATCTACACACACTTGTATATACATACCACAAAACATATAAACTTGCACTCAATATATAATTTCATCTTGGTACACACAAATACAAATATATTCCTAAACAGATGTTAGTTTATTTTGGTGTATACAATAACTTTTGATGAATGTAGTACTACAAACTAGAAATAGAAAAGGAATTTTTATGCAATGGTCGGTCATAAATATATATATTGTATTAACATGGCACACTATTTATTCTAGATCCAAGAAACGATAACATGGGTCAAAATATGTCTATACATCAACATAGTGTCGGTTAGTTTTAAGAATAGCTCTTTCGACTTTGCTAGGTTTCATATATCATCCAATGGTTTTATAATTCACTATGATACATGAAAAAAAAAACGGCATTAAAAGATGTATATGAGTATCATAATGCTTGTGAAGTTTGGCAAAAAAAACTCATGTAATTAAGAGGTATTCTTTAGTAAAATAATCATAGAAATTATCAAAGATTTGTCTTCTTTTATGTTGTATATGCTTGATATGATTTATATATAACCATTTATATATATATTTTTTTTTTTTTGAGAAATAAATCATAATGTTATTAATATAAATATTCTATATATCGATATAACTATGATATATCCATGACTACAGAACCGTTATTTTTTTTTTTCACTTGCATATATATATCATGTTAGCCAAAATATTGACCGTGACTATCTTATTTTAGTGAAAAATAACGATAACGATCCTGCAGATATACGGTTAAATATACAGAGTTATCTAATTGCTCTGTCATAGTATGTATATATAATACCATATATGCATACACAAAAACATGTTCATGTTTATGAGTACAAGTAAATCATCTCTTTATTGGTTAATTAAGATTATACCATCTGGTGGTTAATTTATTTGATTTGGGAAATTAAATCCCTCCCCCACACCAATCATTCAATCTTGTAGTGTCCTTCTAACTTCCTTTTACTATTCCAATACTGATCTTTAAGCATTTACTTGTTATATCATCTACTTCACAAACATTTCTAAATTTGAAAAAGGAAAATAATCAGCTTGAAACTATAAGTCAATGTCCATATATATATACGTGTAGTTACTCATAAACACATGGTAACAAACACAACTTCAGATTAAGTTCATACATACTAATGTACATACACATAATCATATCACTCTCATATTAAGCAAAGTATCTTTCTTATTCAATCTATTACTCCCACTTTCAATCTTAAATAATTGTTTGTCGGCAATACTTACACATCTTATTGCAAATACAACAAAATGTAACATGTTCTACCGACCGCAAGATGCAAAAAACTTTCCTTTGCAAATGAATAGATCACACAACTAGATACATCTATATGAATATCCTCAACCCTTTTGCGCGAATCCATAGCATAAAATTACATGTACACACACACTTGTTTATAAATCCAGACAAGACAATCAAGAAGATGTAAAGATTTGTAAGAGAGAAAGAGGAACCTGGAGCTAGCGAAGTCATAGAGCTTGCCGGTGCTAGAGAAGATGATGAGACCGACCTCGGCATCGCAGAGAATAGCTAACTCTTTGGCTTTCTTGATAAGACCCTTTCTTCTTTTGGAGAAAGTTACTTGCCTACTTGTCGAATCATCGATCCTTTGGATCACAATCTTGCCTCTTCCCATCAATTTGATCCTCCTCTTGGTNTCTTCTTTTTTGGGTTTTTTTTTTTTTTTTTTTTGGTTGTAGATCTTAACCAAAGACCAAAAGGGAAACGAAGATGAAGATGAACGAATAAGAAGAAAGAGAAAGGTAGAAATAGAAAGAGAGGAAGGTTGAGCCAAGAGTCAACAATCTATTCGAGGATTAAAATAAGTATTTATATGCATATGGCACACATATATATACATAGTCTCACCTCTTAATTTGAGACATTTTTTTGGTAGATTAAATTATATCCTATGTACTAAGTTTCTAGTCCAAAAATAGTATTCGTGTACAATTTTATTAAAAGGAGGAAAANTTTTTTTTTTCAAAAAAAAAAAAAAAAAAAAAAGCAGCCAACGAAATAGAAAGAAGTTCTTGTAAAGTTCCTAGGTTATGATATATATATAGATATAGTGTGTATATATATAACTTTAATCACAGTTTCTTTTTATAGCTTATCATGGGAGATAGTGGAAACTTAATGGGATTGTTTGGATAAAAAGGAATGAAATATTATTTAAAACGTATAGTGTGATTTAGGTAAATTTCCATTATCAATAATATTTCCTTTTTTAACATGTCCGTACATATTTAAAAATTTATTCTTAGTCTTTTTTATATCAGATGTCATGTGCAAGTTGCAAATGGGCACATCATAGGACTGTGTTTTCTCTGACAAAAACCTCTTTGCTTTATTTGCTATACACTTTTCTAAATTTGATTATATATTTTTTTGTTTAGGTATAAAAGAAAACTTAAAAAAATGTTTATGGACCTATAATGGTATAGAAAAAAATATATTATATTAAATTGGATCTGTACAAAAGATATTTACCCAAAAAAGTAAGAGAGTAGAATGAACAAAATACATAGTACAAAAATTGTCTATATATATGAATATAAATTAAGGCAAATAAAGAAAATGACTTTTTGGTACACGTGTCAGACAGGAACTTGGAGTTGCGGAGATTTTACCATGTTTAATTGTTCTGTCGTAAGTTACCAAATATGGCAAGAAATTTAATATAACTAACATTTTGGTTGTTCCCACGCTTTAATGCTTAATTTGTAATCAAAGCAATATACATATGATGACAAAGAAAGAAACACAATACACATACAACATATGTATTCCATAGAAAATTATATAGCTAATAAGATATATACCAAACTTGTATATACCCAAAAATTATGGATGAGACATAATTTAAATATAGGACTAATTAGTAGTTCATCCTATATATATATTTTAATATATTTATATTGATTATAATTTATAACAGACAAATTGGTCAACAAAATATATATCTGGGATATGGAGATTATATGATTATGGGATTATTGTCTTTGCTAAAAAATTCATGAATGATATTTATTATATATAGACGAGATATCCTCTTTTATTAATGGTTATTTCATTAAAAAAATAACTAAATAAAATTCTTAAATATCTCATTATTTAACATAATATATATACATACATATTTGAATACTATATATAGATAATCAAAATAGTTGTCAAAATTTAATTTGGAAAATACCACATATTTTGAAAAAATGAATTCCTCTCAAAATTAATCAACATCTTAGTGTGGATTTTTGCAGTTGTGGATTTAACTATTTATCATTTTTCGCAGTTTATATATAATTTTTTGGTTTATTATATATGATAATATGACCAATATCAAATATAACAACCATACAAAAAAAATATATATATATATTAAAACTCCACGACCAATGAGTATACATCGATCAACAACCCATCCCAATCGACGAATCTTCACAGCAGGTACAAAGATTACACTTAACAACTCAATATAAAAAAATTACATGGGATTCATTCATAATATATAAAACTTAATTAAATATACAAATTACACAAAATTTCTTCAACCAATTTAAATATACATTTACACGAAGTGATGAACTATACATGATCTCATTCATGCTCAAATTTTCTGTAGATTTGCCATATATTAGACAACTCGATATATTCTATTAACATCATAGATTAATGAAATGAGCTATAAACTTAATAAACATGTATATATATATATGTATGTATGTATATATGTAAAGTATCACTCATCATGGCTAACCACTTAATTAGAAAGCGAGATTCAAATTATAGTATATAAATATTCATATAGATCAAGCTTAATTATGTGTTTAAATTACACTATGTAATGAATCAATATGCCAAGAAAAAAAAAACATCTATTTGTATTTGTGACAGGCACACGTGGGAGAAGCAGAAACTGTGTAACAGCTCCTTAGAGCACCAATGGATGGATGCCTTCGCATGCTCCATTCCAGAATCCGTACACCTGATCAATTTTTTAATTATCATTTTGTTTCACTCTTGGGCTAAAAATTAATCACGATATTAATAAATCAAAGTAAAAAAAAAAAGTCTGAAAGTTTATACATGTATATTTGATACTCTTATTCCATTTTAGATGGGTTTTAAGGATTTTGCATATATATAAAAGAATCTTTTAATTCTTTACCTTCAAAAAATTAAAACATATTTTTTTTTTTATCAATTCTGAAATAGTTTAAGTAATAACAAAGCATTCTACGAAATTTGAATAATCACAAACAATAAAAAAGATATTTAGTTTTGCATTGAAAACTAAAAACATCAGTTAAAATAAAGCAAATTTTTTTTAAATTAAAACATTATCTAAGCAGGAAGCCAGGAACAACAAAAACATCATAATATAAAGGGGAAAATTCACAAATACCCACCTTCCCATACCCATAATCACAAATACCCACTTTTTTAATCACATATACCCATTTTTTGTTATTTATTAAAAAAATATATCAATCTTTACCCAAATTAATAATTTTAATATTTTAAAATGTTTTATAGGGTTTTTGGGTTTAGAATCTAGGGTTTAGGGTTAAAACCCTAAACCCTAAAATTCTAAACCCTAAAAAAACGTTTTGAACCCTACCCCCCAAAAATATAAACCCTAAAACCTAAAAACTTAAACCCAAATACTTATTAAACTCTAAACCCTAATCCTACAAAGTTTCAACCATAAATTATAAATTTTAGTACCTTAAATTAATTATAGATGAAAAATGGATATATATGATTAATAAAAGTGGGTATTTATGATTATGGGTATGAGAAGGTGGGTATATTAGACAATTACTCTAATATAAACACATGGGTATGATCAAAAAAAGAAAAACCAAACATTTAATTTGGTTTGAATTTAATTACCAAATTTCTCTTAAACCAACCCAATGGAAATGAACTAATAGTCTAGGTGAAACATCATTGCGCTTTCCATCGATTAATTTCACCGATTCTTTGACTTTGATTTCCTTTAAAACTTTAAGGTTTTAATTTTTTTTATAAAACTCTTAAACTCTGCATTCAGTTTATTCGGCTTAATATCCTTCTAAAATTTATAATGAAAATTCAGTGAAAAAAAGTTAAGTCAAAGATCAATGATGGACTCTTCTAAAAACTGTAATTTTTCAAACTCTTCTATTTAATTAACTAGTAGAAATAATACCTCAGAAGTAATTTTCGCGGTTACCTTCTCCCTTAATATTAGTTGAATGATAAAAGTTGAAATCACCTAAACTTAGTAACTATCATGAAAAAAAAAAAAAATACTAAACCATGTTAAACCATACTAAACCGAACTCAAACCCTAGCTAATTTCAATTTTATTACAAAAGTGATTCATGGTGGGGCCCGATAGACAACATGGTAATAAAGATCCATTAAAACCACGTGGCCTCAACTTGCTTCGAACCAATCACATCCCGAATCTCAAACTTAAACTACAGGTTTTGCTCTTTTTTCTATTAAACAAAGAATCTTAAACCAAATCCCCAATTATCGTCGTCTTAAGGTAAAAGATTTGGTCTCACCTACGACAGGTGTCAATCATCAGCGAATCATTTCGATTTTAACCAAAATATCATCTTTATTTTTATGTAACTTTCAAGTTTTCCAGATATTTGAAGTCCACAAATGAAAACTATCTACAATTCTTATTCTTTGTTTATTATTTTGTTTTCCTAAGACACCAATATATACCAAAAATTCAACGTTGTGGTTTTGAGACAAAGTAAGCCGAATATAAGTTTGCGATCTAGTATAATATTAAAATTTATTTTTATCAATTTCTTTTTTAGAATGTATATTTTAATTTTATGGTGTAGATGTGATATTTTCGGTCAATTTTTTTTCTATAACTTGCGGTCTTCTAAAATTTATGATCGATTCTACGTGTGTAGTTTTTATTAATATATAAAATGTATATCTTAATTAAGATCAATTTTACACATATATAGAAGCTATAATCCATATGCTAGTTGCTAAACACCAAAGCTAGAATAATATGTGTCATCGATGACCTAATTATCTTTTCCATCTCCTCAAGCTTTTTATTTATATTTTTATTATGAGACATTTTCTCAAGTTAGTAGTGTTGAAATAGCACATAATTACTCATTAATCAGAAAAATATATATATATATATATATATATATATTTATATATCTCTGTAAAAACATCTTATTAGTATATAGAATATAGTATTTCTTTTTTTGGGGGGGGGGAGTTACAATATAGATTTTTTTATTATTATGTTTTTAGTCCAAAGGGGTAAAATAGAACAGAATATAGTTTTTTTAGGTGATTCTTGTAACTTTACACCAACACTAAGCATTTTATGTTAGCAATTTGCCATACCACTTGAGTGTTTATAGACTCAAATAATTTTTTTAGTATAAATAATTAATGTTTTTAATTCAATATATGTTATAAATGACAACTTTAGATGTTGAATAAAGTTATATATTCTGATTCTTTTGGCATGTTAGCCAAGATCGGAAATCATATATTGTCTTGTATATACTTTAATTCGATCATAAATTTTCATAATTCTTCACAATTACTCTACCACTTGACAGCAAAAGCATGTTGTTTAGACAAATGTTGAACATTTAGTGGTTATATAGAATATAGTTTTTTTTCTCTGGTTAGTGCTATAAAATTCACGTGAGAGGCTAGGTTACTCAGAGTAATTAATGTGAATGATAATAAACCTTAATTTAGGTTATTGATCAGACCAAGAAGATGTGATAAGGTATTGTCCCTTTTGATGATTTTAAAAAACTTTAAACCCACATGATCTTTGGGTCCATAAAGTTTTTAATTTTATCTTTTTCAGGTTTTCGAAGATAACTATAATAGTAAGTAATCGCAAAGGTCGAGCTGAAAAAAGAAAAGAAAATAAGCCTTGGAACTTGATGACCGGTGGAAATTGTACCAAATGTTCCAAAGTTGTTGGCCATTATTTCATTTTTACCTTTTATTCTCTGATTGTAAGGAAAAGAATTAGGAGTAGTTTATACAAAAATTTGAAACTATATCAAAGTTAATATCAAGGAATATATCAATAGGAGTAAGGGTGGATAACACATTTCAGTTTCACATTTTGCTAAAATGATTTTTTTTTATTCGAGTATTAGAGATAACTGGGGAGTATGTCTTGCGGACCATCTAATTTTGGTTTTTAATCCAAAACCTAATTCAATTTATCACGAGTCTAAGGAGTCCAAATTTGATATGAGATCAAAATCATAATAGAAAAAAGAAAAAAGAAGGGACATAATTAACTGTTTTTTATGCATTGAAAAATTAGTAATTTTTAAAAACCAAATTGACAAACTATTGGATATCTACATTCGGCACAACATAAAAAAAAAATCCAAGAGAAATTTGGATCAATAATATTTTTGTTTTTATTTTCGTCAATAAAATACAATACATATTAAATTGAATTCGAGATGCAATACTATTACATTACATATATATTCTGATACAAATATAAGTTTGTTAGAACACCGAATCCCTACCAAACACATGCATACTTAGAGATGAAAATTTTATTCATTTTCTATATATTTTATGAACAAGTCAGATCTCAAGTCAGTCACGTTAACTAAACCAACGTAATTTAATACGTATTAAGCTTTTGAATGATAAATGATGCAAAGCAAGTCGAGATCACCGGTAATTAAGAAGACTAGTTGAAAATGTCATCATAGTTCACTAGATATTATAAACGTAATATTTAAATAATGATTCCTTACATAGTTCTTAAAGTAACCACGAAAATGTGAGGGCATAAACTAAAGCGATAGTGTGTTGCATAATTGATGTATAGCTCAAAAAGGAATTAACAATTGATTACTCATAGTGCCCAAATTGTATTTGTCTTTTCAAAAATTAATTATTAATTTATACATAAAACAAATGCTTAATCACATTAGATGCTCTTTTGATGAACTGTATACAATTAAATATCTGATCGATTTTTGATTCCTTAAACTAATCTACCTGTCGAAAAGTTATATTACTATATTTATATGTTGGTTCAATGGTTAGCACTTAAAACGGTAGGTAAAGTGTAGTTGTATTTTTTTTTATCATTCGGGAAGACATATCCTAAATTCTAAGATTTTGATCCGTTTTATATAATTTAGATACCATAATGTTTTTGTTTTTATTTTGAAAGATAGATACCATAATGTTTTAAATTTATCTTACAGATAATTAAACAAACATTTCGATTTGCAAATAAAGATATTTAACCCACATTCATTATGTGAGTAATATATTATCTGTATAGTGCATATTGTGATAGTTTTTGAAATATAATTTTTTATAGAAAACATCGAATTATATACAAAAAATATTTTTATTATATTTATATTACTAGTTTTATAATTTTATGTTTTACTAACTTTGCATACTATTATTTCATTTTCACTAGAGGTTTCGAATTCCTCTAAGGTTATATACTGTATATTACTAATTTTTATTTATTTAGTTTTTTATTTTGTATGTCCGGATTCAGAATATATAAAATGAATATGTATACATATGGATATGAATCTTCAAACAGGAAATCTAGCAACGTTAAAATACACAAACATACGTATATTAATCTGACATTTCACCTTTTTCTTGAATAAATTTCACATTCCAATAAAAAGAAAACATGTACTAATTAATCTTACACTATTGATTAGTTTTAGTTGCCTTTGCATACTCTACATGGACCATAAGTCCATTAACATATACTATTTGTGATGGGCTTGAACCAATCCTCTAATTATTATAATTTTAGTGTTTTACAAAGTCTAATTTATCATAGGATATCAAACCTACGATTACTTGGGGATCGAAACACTGTTACAACTTACAACAAGAAACTTATTAGTGGAAGAACATTATATATCAAGGTTTGAGAGAACTCTTATGATTTATGTTCTTAATATATATTATTGTGCAAATTTTACAATCAAATGATGGAAATACTAATCGGTTAGCTAATCTTAATATAATCTAATATAAAGTTAATATGACATCTACTCTTTTCTCCATCTTAGTTGAAATGCCATTTAGTATATTTTTTTCCTAGATATCAACTAAGCTTTAACTACAAACATATTAATTAATGCTACACCTACTCAGTATATTACTAAGCTAACACAAACTTTTGACTTAGACACTTAACTATAGTAGATTTGAATGAATAATAAATCAATAGTTGTTTTAATATATTTTTACCTGCTTTCTAATTTAAGAAATATTAGTATTAATAATTTCTAAAGGTATCCAAAATATTTACGCACTGATTTCATTTGAAAATTTTCGAAAATACTCAACTTTCGTGTGTATTAACAAGAATTTTTACATTTTTTGTATGTTCTCTAAAGAATTTTAATATATATTCACTTATTTCATTTCGTATTTTTGGAAAAATACTCATCTTTCATGTGTGTTAACCCACATATTTAAGAATTTTTTTTGACATTTTATTGTGTGGTATCTAAAGATGTCGAAAATATTTAGACATTAATACCACTTGTAAATTTTGGGAAAAATACTCAACATTCGTTTATTATTAACTTACAAATTGAAGAATATATAATTTCTTTTTGTAAGATCTGTGAAGGTGAGCAAGATATTTAGTCATTGATTTCATCTGGTAATTTTAGAAAAATACTTCTATTTCGTGTGTATTAAACCACAAATTTAAGAATTTTTAACCTTTTTTTGTATGATCACTTAAAATCTTCAAAATATATATGCACTGATTTCTTTTGGAAATTTTAGAAAAATACTTAGCTATCATGTGTATTAATCCGCGAATGTAAGAAAATTTCTTAAATTTTTTTCAATGGTCTGTAAAGTTGTTCAAAATATTTTGGAATTGATATGATCTGTTAAGTTTTGCAAAATACTCAAATTTCGAGTTATTAAGCCACAAAACTAAGAATTTTTTTTTTTTAACATTTTTGTATGATCTCTAAATGTGTTCAAAATATTGATGCATTAATTTCATTTTGTGATTTTTAAAAAAGACTAAGCTTTTGTGTATTAACCCACAACTTTAAGATTTTTTGAGATTTTCTTGTATGATCTTTAAAGATGTCCAAAATATGAAGACATTGATTTCATTTGGTAATTTGTGAAATGTTACCAAAATATTTATGTATTGATTTCATTTGTAATTTTTTTTAGAAAGATACTCAAATTTCGTGTGTTTTAACCCATTAACTTAAGATTTGTATAACACATTTTTATATGATCTCTAAAGATGTCCAAAACATTAAGACATTGAGTTCATTGGGTAATTTGTGAAAAATACTCAAATTTCGTGTGCTTAACTCACAATTTTGAGAACTTTTTGAACTTTTTTTTGGTATGATCTTTAAAGATGTCTAGAATATCCAGACATTGATTTCATTTGTTCGTTTTTGAAAATACTCAACCTTCTTGTAAATTAACCCACAAATTTAGGAATTTTTATAATTTTTAATGTTTTTTAAAAGTATCGAAAATATTTATACATTGATATCATTTGTAATTTTCTTTAAAAATTACTCAACTTTCGTTTATAACTAACCCACAAATTGGAGATGTATCTCAGGACGTATCCATAGTTTTTAGTTTTCACCCCTATATGACGTACAACTTTTTACAATATCTATTGTGATAATTATTTTTAATAAAGTAAACTAAAAATCTGAAGGTTTATAAACATCCCTAAATAGTGTACAGATGTTCACGACTTGAAGTATTTATACTAAGATAAGATTTTCTGAAAAAAATAAAAACTAAGATAAGATTAATGTGACAAATGTTTACATTAAATAAAAAGAGTGAGAACATATTGTGGGAGTGACACCAAAAAGCAAAAAATAAACAAAAATGATATATCAACCCCTTCAGACTTTGACCATATATGGGTTATAAAAGATTGTGATATCTTTCCTTTTTGTTAATTTGATAGTATCATCTACATTAACAAAAATTTTAAAAAGAAAAATATTTATCAAGAAGTTAATTTCTCTGGTGGATAGAGCTCTTCTTATCCTCTGAGGAATCAAAGTTGCAAATATCGAATACAATTTATACAAAGAGGTTAATCTAATAGGTGTAGACAGTATGTCTATAATTCATATGTTCGTTCTGATTTTTCTTCTTGAAGGTGTTCATTCCCAAACGTCACGGTTTGTTTTCTTTTAACCTCTCTATGTCTTTATATTGAATTGTTGTCCACAAAAATCATACTCATAAGACTAATTATGGTGTTATTTTATAAGGACAGACATATAATATTTCTGTTTTGATTTTTTACTTTATCTTTTAGAAATTGGTCAAATGTTTCAATCTAGCTTGTTTCNTTTTTTTTTTTTTTTTTTTTTTTTTTTGTCAAATATAGATAAGAATATTAGTTTTTGTACTCTCTTATTTGGATATAATCCACGATTGAATGTTGAACATAGGTGCATGCACATTAAATAGTGAACATCTTTTTTCTTTTCTTTTTTGTAATTTGTTTTTGTTAACAGAGACGATATAAACATCACAAATCCAGGACATAAGCCAAAATCTCCCCCAGTTACGCTTAAGAGAGTTGGCCATGATCGAGTAAGATCGAAAAATCTATTTCATTTTCTAATCTTTCGTTAAATCATATTGTTTTTAAGGATTTTTCTTTATATATCTGAGAATATTTAGGTACCAAAATTAATTTTATTTATCTAAACAGATGGTTATACATTAGATATTATGCTTAATTTTTGTTGTTTAAAGGTGATCGTTGATAATGGTATCATCCAAGTTACCTTCTCGAATCCGCAAGGTTTAGTAACTGGGATTAAGTACAATGGCTTCAACAATGTGTTAGACGAGCAAACTGAAAATCGCGGGTACAATATGTTTTAATATACTTAATTTACATAAATTTGTAAAACTCATACAAATAAATGTTATTTGACAAATAACAATCAACCTATATATCACTACATGTAGATATTGGGACATTTACTGGTATGAACAAGGAAAACAGAGGCAAATCGATCAGTGAGTTAACGATTTTTATTTGTTTCCTCAGTTTTTTTTTTTGATATATGATACGTTACTTTTGTTGTTTTACTATACCCATCATATGTTTTTATTTGACATCAATTATATCTTCAACAGTTTGATAGGAGAAAAATTTGATATTATTAGTCAAACAAATGAGCATGTTGAAATTTCATTTTCGAAAAGATGGAAGATCTCTGAACGCAGCTCAAAAGTCCCATTAAACATAGACAAAAGGTAAATTAAATTTTAAACAAAAAAAAAAATTATAAATTATTTTTCTTTTTCTTCTAAAAATTAAATATAGATTAATCATAACAAATTATTACCTTTGAAGATATATTATCCGAAGGAATGTGTCCGGAATATACATGTATGGTGTGTTAGAGAGGTTCAAAGGTTGGCCAGACGTGGACATGGACCAAACCAGGATCGTCTTCAAGCTTAACAGAACAAAGTAAACTCTGTTACATTGTTTCATTTTGCTTTTTTGTAGTGACAGAATGTGGTGATTGAGAAACTAAAGGAAACTTGTTTATATGTTATAATTTTTCAGATTCGATTATATGGCTATATCGGATCATCGACAGAAAACTATGGCTTTTCCATCAGACCGAGACATCACTCGGGGTCATGCTAGTGAATTGGCTTACCCAGAAGCTGTTCATTTGATACGTCCACAAAATCCTGTTCTTATAGGGCAGGTAACTTGAAACTAATCCACAAAATTATGTTGTTTTATTCAAATATGATTTAAATTTAATCTGTTCAAAAGAATTTGCATACGAATCTTGAAAATTTTAACACACCCTACAAATAAATTTTCGGGCCTAAACATATTATATATAAGTATAAACTGAAACTTTTTTTTTTGTCAAGAACTATTTGTATGATTAATAATTCATATTATCGCTTTCCTATTACAAACAAGTCTAAGTTGAGCCTATTTTTTTTTTTTCCACTTATTATGTCACTTTACGATTTTTTCGTGTAAAATTTGACTCAATATCTGATTTAACCTTATCGAAAAATGAATATAATAAAAATAATGAAATTTAGAATTGTAAGTAAAAAATAGACTTTTAAAAAAGGTGAGAATTTTTTTTTATATTTTTAATCTCCGGTAACCATTGGTTAATTTGTGACATATATAGGTTGATGATAAGTATATGTACTCAATGGAAGACAAAGACAACAAAGTACACGGTTGGATCTCGACGAAACAACATATTGGTTTCTGGATGATAACTCCTAGTGATGAGTTTCGTACTTGTGGACCTATCAAACAAGATCTCACTTCTCATGTTGGCCCTACCGTTCTCTCTGTGAGTCCATCTACTCCCACTTAAAAACTCAACCTCTATTTTCAAATGCTTACCTAAAATGATCAGTTAGGCATCGTAGCTCGGCTAAAAATATTTATGATCACCATCCGATTCTGTTTTAAAAACTATATGTTCAACTCTTGGATAATCTCTAGCAAAAATATTTCGATGGGTCGTATCACTGACTTGAAATATATTCATCTTACTCGATTTTTAAATTTTGGGTGTTAGATGTTTACGAGTACACATTATGTGGGAAAAGGGATAAACACAACTTATGTAAGCAAGGAGCCGTGGAAGAAAATGTTTGGTCCTGTCTTTGTTTATCTCAACTCTGCTCCCTCTCCTAAACATCTCTGGACCGATGCTAAAGAACAGGTTTGGTTATTGTGTCAATGATCCATTATTTCATTTTATATCACTATGATTATTGTTGAAGTATACCTAAAATGTTGATTAATTTTGTAGATGGAAAAAGAGGTCCAAAGCTGGCCTTATGAATTTGTGAAGTCAGTAGATTACCCTCTTAGTCATCATAGAGGAACTATCAAGGGTCAATTATATGTCATGGACAGGTAAAATATATGTAGATACATTCCTCTGGTTTTCATAAAATTTTGTTTATATACCTTTAGAAATTCTTTTATTGAATCCAAATGCCTGAATTTTGTAGATACTTTAAAAAATCGAAGGTATTCGCGGAACTTGCTTTTGTGGGTTTAGCATCACCTGGTGAAGCTGGTTCATGGCAAACAGAAAACAAGGTACTAACATTTACATGGCATGAATTGGGGTAATCGTTTTGATATAAGACTTTCTTATAACAAAAAAAAAATAATTACTTTGATATATACATATGCTGATGAGTTCTGTACTATTTTTGCTGCATTTTTTTTTTATTGAAAATTAAAATTAATATGATTTCCTCAAATGTTAAACTAACTGATTTTCATAATTTTTTCTTTCAAAGGGATATCAATTTTGGAGACGAGCAGACAAAACGGGGAGTTTCAAAATATCAAATGTGAGACCAGGGACTTATAATCTCTATGGATGGGTTAATGGATTTATCGGTGACTATAAATACGAGCATCTCATTACCATTAAACCAGGTACAATTAGTTTATTTGTATCAAAGTTTAATGTGTGTTTAAATACCCATTAAAATCCAATTAGAGAAGCACCAATCCATTAGGTTCATATTATCTTATGGTTTAAAGCCAACTTAAAGACTCAAGTATTGTGGCATTTGTGTTTGGTTTGCTGTAGGTAGTGATATAAACTTAGGATCTCTTGTGTACGAGCCACCGAGATATGGTCCGACTCTATGGGAGATCGGAATACCAGACCGGACCGCCGCAGAATTCTATATCCCAGATCCGGAGTCAACCCTTATGACCAATCTCTCTTCTGATTCACCAAATCCTAGTAAAGACAGGTACAATAAATACATATCCTATATAAAAAAATATTACTTTACAGTATGGTTTTCTTATATACTAATGATTTGTTATATATGTGAACATACAGATTTAGACAATATGGTCTATGGAGTCGTTACAGTGCTTTGTATCCTCATAAAGATCTTATTTATACTGTTGGAGTGAGTGACTATAAAAAGGATTGGTTCTACGCACAAGTCACCAGGTAATATAAACATTGTTTTTGTTTGATTATTCACTCAAATTTGTTGATACAAAATCATTATTTAATTTTTATGATATACAGAATTATTGGAAAGGAGAGATATGAAGCAACTACATGGCAAATTGTGTTTCACTTAAGAGGAGTTACTAAAACTGGAACCTACACACTTCAAATGGCTTTGGCATCAGCCACGACCGCGGATTTACTTGTTTGGGTTAATGACGCTAAATCCAAACCTATTTTATCGACTGGGACAATAGGTCGGGATAACGCGATTGCCAGGCATGGAATTCATGGATTGTACAAATTTTACAAGCTCCCTGTTCATGGAAACTTGCTTAGGGAGGGTAAGAATTCGATTTTCCTTACTCAAAGGAATGCTACTTTGTTTTCCGGTGTAATGTATGATTATATTCGTCTCGAAGGTCCTTCAGGAGTTCATAAACTATATGATAAACATGAATGAATGATGAGAGGGATTCTTTGTGTTAGATGTAAAAATAAAATTATTATAAGAAAAAAAAAGCTTATTATAAGAAGTTCTTGTTTTAATAAAATGCAAAGTTAAACTGGTATTTAATCTCCCCCCATCTTATTTAAATTGGCCCTTCGTTAGTTTTCACAGATATTAAGCTATTATTATTACCAACAAATCAAATATTACTAACACAATTTGTTTTACACGAACACTTCACTATATTAGATTAGCTGATTGGTCGGTTATATAGCTTATTTAAAATTTCAGCATCTTAGAATTCTGAAAAATATATTCTTTCGATTAAGCTAATTATTATATTCAATTCTTTCTCTTGATAACATCACATATAATATATCAAAATATTTTTACAAAGTAAAAAAAAAAAAATGTCTTAAAATGGCATACTTAAGTTTACTGATAAGCATTATCAAGATCATTTAATAATATTTTCAATTAGTCACATAAGTTATCAAAGTTTTCTTTGCAAGATATTATACATTTTTTAGTATTTTATGTACAATATAGTTGATCTTACTGTTTTTCTAACACCATCTTCACAATTTTTGAAGGATACCAACGTTGCTATCTCCAAATAAAGTGCCAAATTATATAGCTGGTTCGGTGCACATTAAAACTATTTTAATATTTGATTAAAAAAAAAAAAAACTATTTCCATATTCAACATTGATGTTAAAAAAATGAATTCCAACCATAGAAGAGCAGGTTTATGAACACAACTTATTTTTATCTAATACATTTTCAGTTAGGATATATATAATTAATACAGAATGTCACAAGATCATCAATTATTCAAGCATACTAAAGTTGTATATAATATTATATATATACCCGCAAATTCGGTTAGTTTGGACACACTTTTAGTCATAATTTTATTTAATGAAATTAATACAAGTCAAAATATTAGATTCCTCCATATTTTTTATTTTAACGTATGAGAATTCAAAAGATCTTATGGTTTTGACTATTTATTTATGTAATATAAGCATAAAAATCTGATTCATGTACCGAACAATCTTTATATACTCTTTTATTCTTTTAAATATATTAAATTAGTATAAAATACAAGACAATTTACTCAAATTTATAAAAAGAAAATATAAAATTCAAATTATATCTTAAATATTAATTAATGTTGTGAATTGGTTAAATATGATTGAAGCATATATAGTTGGCACGAACTCATTTATAAGTTCTTGAATTTTTTTTTTTTTATTCTATATATTTTTATGTTACCACATGTATAAATAGCCCTGCTCTAGCTCTATGTCTGGGTTATAAAAGTTTGGGTTATCTTTTTTTTTCCTTTTGTAATCAGTGAATATAATCTATATTAATAAGATTGTAAATCAAACAAGAAAAAAATTGTTTTACAAGAGATATCTATAAATCTATAACTTTCTTTAGTTGAGACTTGAGAGAGCTCTTCTTCTTTGAGGAATCAAAGTGGCAAAGGATTATTTTTGTGGATTAAAGTTTATAAAAAAAGGTTATTCTAATATGTCTAATTTATTATTTAGGGGTAGAAATATGTTGTCTCACTTCTATTTTCTTTGTCCAACGTTAGTGAATTGATCAAGGAGATGGAAAATGGAGCTCCAGGAGTGAAGACGGGTCGGTTCATGAATCATATTTTTGTTCTGATTTTTCTTCTTCAAGGTGTTTATTCCCGAACGTCACGGTTAGTTTCTTCTTAACTTATATGTATTTTCATTGAATCAGTTTGTAGAAAATTATATATTGAAAACTTTTGAAATTCGAAAAAGTTGTCTAATTAGAGTTATAATAATATTTTTTTTTCCCTCATAATATTTGTGTTTTAGAAATTGGTTCAACATTTTATTTAATCTTTCTTTTTTGTTTGTTCAAAGCTAAACCAATATATAATTAGATCTCTTTCCCCTTTTGGATATAGTCCATGATTGAATGTTGAACATAGGTTTATGCACAATAAATTGAAAATTTCTTTTTCTGTACTTTCTTTTATGATTACAGAAAGGATCTTAACATTGTAAAACCGGGACAAAAGCTTGCATCTCCCCTAGTCAGTCTTAAGAAAGTTAGTCATGACCAAGTACGATCGATATGTCTATTTCATTTTCTGAATATATGGGGATGCTTAGGTCCCCAAAATGGTTATATATCTATCTAAAAGGATGGTTATATATTTGATTTCATGCTTAATTTGTGTTGTTTAAGGTTTTCATTGATAACGGTATCATCCAAGTTACCTTCTCGAGTCCGCAAGGTTTGATAACTGGGATTAAGTACAATGGCTCCGAGAATGTGTTAAATGAAGACATTGAAAACCGCGGGTACATTATGTTTATACATCTTAACTTATGCAGTTTTGGGAAAAAATATGGAAGATATAACTGTGAACTTATTTCATTATATATAGGTATTGGGACGTAGTTTGGTATGCACAAGGAGAACTAGCGCAAATCGATTAGTGAGTTCTTGAGTTTTTTCCTCATTCTTTTTGGTTGATGCATATCTTTCATAACTATGTAATACTATTATACGTTTTTGTTTTATATTAATGTTCTTTTTAACAGTTTGATAGGAGAAAATTTTGATATTATAAATCAAACAAATGAGCACGTTGAAATTTCATTTTCGAGAACATGGAATATCTCTCAACGCGGTTATGTAGCTCCGCTAAATGTAGACAAAAGGTATGTTGATTTGAAATGAAAAATGTTACTAAATTTTTTTTTTTTTTTTTTAATTTTGAGAATTTAAATATAAGATTAATGCTCGCAATGTATTATTTTGAAAGATATATCATCCGAAGTGGTGTGTCGGGAGTATATATGTATAGTGTGTTAGAGAGGTTAAAAGGTTGGCCAGACGTCGACATGGACCAAACCAGAATCGTCTTCAAACTTAACACAACGAAGTAACAATTGCGATTTTATTAGATTATAATTAATATCTCTTATAACAAAAATGTGGTGACTGAGAGAAAAATCATAATTCTATGTCACCATTTCTAGATTCAATTTTATGGCTATATCGGATGATCGACAAAAAATCATGCCTTCTCCGATAGATCGAGATATTAACACTGGCCGTGCTGCTGAGCTGGATTACAAAGAAGCTGTTCTTTTGATAAATCCACAAAATCCTACTCTTAAAGGACAGGTAAATTCAAATGATTAAATTAACCTTCTTCAGAAAGATATTTTTATATATATATAAATCTTGGGTAATGTTTGGTTTGTGACATAGGTTGATGATAAGTATATGTATTCAATGGAAGACAAAGATAACAGAGTACATGGTTGGATCTCGACGGACCAACGTATTGGTTTCTGGATGATAACTCCTAGTGATGAATTTCGTATTTGTGGACCTATCAAACAAGATCTCACTTCTCATGTTGGCCCTACCGTTCTCTCTGTGAGTCCATTCATTCTAATGAAAAACTTCATTTCTGTTATGAAACTTAATGTAGATAATGTTAATTTTTGACAAATAGTAGAGTAGATGTTGTTAACTCAAAATAACCCAAAAAAAAAATTATTGCTTGTAAAAATTAAAAGTGATTTATTTAGTGATATGTAGTTCTGGCAATTCGATTACATTCATTTCTCTGACTCGATATATACTTCTTGTATTCGGTTTAGATGTTTTCAAGTGTACATTACGTGGGGAAAGAAATCAACACAACTTATGTAAGCAAGGAGCCATGGAAGAAAGTGTTTGGTCCTGTCTTTGTTTACCTTAACTCTGCTAATTCCTCACGGGAACTCCTCTGGACCGATGCTAAACAACAGGTCCCATTAGTGTATCAATGACCGATTATTTCATTCTATCATATCATCAAGATTTTTGTTTAAAATGTTAATCAATATTATAGATGGTTAAAGAGGTTCAAAGCTGGCCTTATGATTTTGTGAAGTCGGTAGATTACCCTCTTCGTCACCAAAGAGGAACTGTGAAGGGTCAATTATTTGTCATGGACAGGTAAAAATCAATATATCTATATATGTGATTTTCTTAGAATAATGTTGATTTATGATCTGTATTTAATTCAATGCAAATACTTGAAATTTTTGAAATTTGTAGATATTTAAACGAGTCGAAGTTATTCGGAAAATTTGCTTTTGTGGGTTTAGCATTACCTGGTGAAGCTGGTTCATGGCAAACCGAAAACAAGGTACTATGTTAAGACTTTTGTAGTGACATTATTGGCATTGAGAGTAATCCAAATTTCAGTATGTTATACTTTCTTAATTATAGCAAAAAAATATTATTCTCATGCTAAGTAATTTCTATAATACTATGAGAGTATTACGTATACATATGATCGATCTAAGTACTATATAATTTTCTGAATTTAAAAAAAATGGACAAAGGGATATCAATTCTGGACAAGAGCAGACACAATGGGAAAGTTCACAATATCAAATGTGAGACCAGGAAATTATAGTCTCTATGCATGGGTTCAGGGATTTATCGGTGACTATAAATACAAGCATAACATTACCATTACACAAGGTAAATTTAATTCAAGAATATATATATGGTTTAAGGCCAATAATAAGGTCCAAGTATTGTGACATTTATGTGTTTGGTTTGATGTAGGTAGTAAGATAAACATAGGACCTATAGTGTACGAGCCGCCGAGAGACGGTCCAACACTTTGGGAGATCGGCGTACCTGACCGCACCGCCGTAGAATTCTATATCCCAAATCCGTATCCAATCCTTTGGACTACACTCAATCTAAATAACTCAACTCCTTCTCAAGACAAGTAACATAATTTTAACCACCTAATCAAATATTATTAATTAGTACGGCTTTTAGTTCGTATACTAAATTTGGAGTTTTATTTATAACACTACAGATTTAGACAGTACGGTCTGTGGAGTCTTTACGGTACTTTGTATCCTGATGAAGATCTTATTTATACTGTTGGAGTGAGTGACTATAGAAAAGACTGGTTCTATGCACAAGTCACCAGGTAAACATAATTACTCAAAATATTTATAACTATTCACTTAAATATTTTGATAAAAAAAAAAACATTATTTTGATAATACAGGGAAATTGGAAATCGGACATATAAAGCAACAACATGGCAAATTGTGTTTGATTTAAAATCAGTTTGTAAAACTGAGAACTACACTCTTCGGATGGCTTTAGCAGCAGCCACATACGCGGATTTATATGTTCGGGTTAACGATGCTAATTCCACGCCTATTTTAGCAACTGGGGGAATAGGTCGGGATAACGCGATTGCAAGACATGGAATTCATGGATTGTACAAATTGTACAGTATTCCGTTTGATGGGAAGTTGCTTAGGGAGGGTAATAATACAATTTTTCTTAATCATAATATGAATACTAGTTTGTTTTCGGGTGTTATGTATGATTATATTCGTCTTGAGGGTCCTTCTGAAGCTCATAAACTATCTAATAGAAAGGAGTGAATGATAGGAGTGACTATTTGTGCTATATGATAGTTGTATTTTTTTTTTTTCTGTCAAAATACCAATTTAGATAATTTTATTTAGTCATAATACATGTAGTTATAGAACTAGCTAGTGAAATTGAGATTATGAATATAACTTAATTTTCTTTCTTCAATGTTCAAAAAATGCTTATATTTAGAGTTAGTGTATTTTAAATAACAAAAAAAAAAAAGATACTAATTAATGGGTATTGGTCTAGTATTGGTCTAGTAATTCTTTAGAAATACTCATATCAATATATAGCTCAACTTAATTTAGAAAAAAATATTTATGACTAAATGATATATTACAAATAACCGACTCCTAACCAAATATTCAAACCTTTTACGGTTTATTAAAAGAACTGATTGTATGTAGTGCATATAGTTTAATTCATTATAAATAATTATTGCATCGCAGTAATGTTATTTGTTAGTACATCTTAATACATAAGTCATATTTTCCATTAAATATGTTGAGAAAATCACGTATATGCAAAATACTCGAGTTGTCTCATTTTTGATGATTTTTTAGGTTTGGGACCTTTTGGTACACATATTAAGAATTCAATAACATTTGTTAATTTTTCAAGATAAAAATATCATTAATCATCTATTCAAACACATTTAAATCAACAGTAAATCAACCGATAGTCATATCAGTTAAACTACATTTAATTTTACACTAAAAATCCAAAAAATCATCTAATTTGGAGCAAAAGAAAATTCAAGGGACCACGCAACATTTTAATAACATTGAAGTACATGTTTTAACAAGAGCTAGGGACCTACAGTCAAAATGATCATTCTCAATCTAAACGACAGCGTTTAGATCCATTTGTGTTCTATATATAGAACTTTGGTCCCTTGTTCGAAAACAAAGGAAAGAAAGAAAGAAAAAAAGAGAGTAAGAGATGGAGAGATCAGGAGAGCAAGAACAGAGCGTAGAAGCATTCGGATGGGCCGCGAGGGATTCATCAGGCCATCTCTCTCCCTTTGTCTTCTCTAGAAGGTAAGGAACACATGATGAGAGTGAATGATGATGTAACGCACATGATGAGGCATGATCAAATATTGTAAGTTTGTAACCATGATATATTATATGATGGTATGTGCAGAAAAACTGGAGAAGAAGAAGTGAGAGTGAAGGTGTTATATTGTGGAATATGTCATAGTGATCTTCATTGTCTCAAGAATGAATGGCATTCCTCTATTTACCCTATGGTTCCTGGGTATGCAATTATCTTCTTTTTTTATTAAACTTCTTCTCAATAACATTAACTTTTATAAACTCGTCGGACATGTTGATTACAAATTATTAGTAAGTTAAAATCAAGCATTTTTAAAGAAATATGAAAAATCCTCTCATTTTACCGGTGTAGAAAAAATGATGCATCATGACGAATACAAAGAACTCATGCATCATTTTTTTTACACCGGTAAAATGAGAGGATTTTTCATATTTCCTTAAAAATGCTTGATTTTAATTTACTAACAATTTGTAATCAACATGTCCGACGAGTTTATAAAATTTAATGCATACTCCCTCCATTTTAAACTCGTCGGATGATTTATGAATACTCCCTCCATTTTAAAAATACTAATTTTTTAGGAATTTTTTTTTTATAAATTTTAATTAATTTATGATAAAAATTGTAGAATTGAATATAAATTGATTGAAAATTTTAAATTTTTGAATTATTATTGATTTCGATTTATAGGAAATTGAATAATTTATAAAATATATATTTATTATAGAATATTAATTTTTTCTTTATATGTATGAACAATCTAAAAAACTATTTTTGGAACAAAGGGAATATTATTTTTTAACGTGCTTATAATTATACAAAATCCAAATTTGGATCCAAAAAGCTATACTGAACTTTGTTTGTGATGATTTTAAGTAGTTTAAAAATCGATTGTTTGGTTCATAATGTTTTTAAAAAGTATATAATGTCAACTTCATTTTTGTAGGTTCACTTCTTTATAATTGGTTGACAAAAGAGTCTAGGATTATTATATTTATACACATTGGGTATAGGTGACATGATATTCTACCATATGCATGCATCAGAAAACAATTAACTAGTGGATTTGGTTGGTAAAATTGCTTATTAGAGACCAAATTCAAATCCTAATTGAGTGGAACTAAATGTGGCAAATTCTTGTTTGCCCACTGTTTATAGTGGAGCACTTACTTAGCTCTTTTCTTTCGGCTATATAAAAAAAAAATGTATTAAGACAGATAAATCAATTATTACTCTCACATAAGTTTTGCCACAAATGAGCACTCACCTCCATTATTACCCCCATCACTTTAAGTTGACTATTATTAGCCTTTGTCCTTTTTTTAAGTTGACTATTACTGCCTATGCTTTCTACTTCTGTTCTTATAAATGATTTCTCATGTAGTGACTTTAATATATTTAAGTATGAATGTAGATATTTAATTTCAATCAAAAAGAAATGATTCCAAAAATTCTTTCATTTTTTTTCCTATCATAGTTACTTTTGTAACTCTATCACAAACAACTTACAGTTGAGTCTGGATGGTAATACAAAACGGTAAAATAATTTGAATGGGTAGAAAAAATTATTAACGGCAGAAAATAATTACAAAAAAAAAAAAAAGACTACCAAGTAATATAATGAAATATTGGTACCAAAAGATTTGTCCAGGATTTATATATAATCTAGCGATTTGTGCTAGTGTCTCATCGTATCATCGTGGCGTCTAGAATTAAATTCATGCAGCTAATGCATAATAGTATTAAATTATTAAAAAAAGATTTAAATATTTCGTTCTATGATTTATAATTATTATTAAAATGGTATAACCTTCGGCTACGAAGTTACCAATTCAACCCAATACATTAATTATTTATTTTTTGTTTAAGTAAAAACTTGTGGTTGTTTATTATCAGTCATGAGATCGTTGGAGAAGTGAATGAGATAGGAAGCAAAGTGACTAAATTCAATGTTGGAGACAAAGTTGGTGTGGGATGCATAGTAGATTCATGCCGCACGTGCGAGAGCTGCCTTGAAGATCAAGAAAACTATTGCACCAAAGCAGTCGCGACCTATAATGGTATTCACCGCGATGGAACGGTTAACTATGGTGGATACTCCGATCATGTCGTTGTCGACGAACGTTACGCCATTAAAATTCCACATACATTGCATCTAGCTTCGGTTGCACCTTTACTTTGTGCAGGTAATTTAATTTAATCAATCCGATAACGTTTAAAGTAGAAAAAAAAAATGAAATGAAGTGAGAAAGAACAATAGCTCAATTAATAAAATATATTATATAAAGTCTTAAGATCGTCGGTTTAAATAACTCTTGGGACGGTGTTATATAACATGTTTTGTTCTTGGCCCGAAGAAGATTTTTTTTTTTTTTTTTGTCAACTGGAAGATTTATGGATTTAGGTTCGGAATCTCTTAGTTATTGTAAAAAGAAAATGAAAAAAAAAACTCAAATAAGTGTGATAAACTTATTCACACTTATAATTAAGTATGCTGATCATGATTATATATATATATATATATATATA
>OVAF01000152.1:0-59831 GCA_900406245.1 Odontarrhena argentea | reverse complement strand
AAAATGTATTCAAAAGAAAAATAAAATTATTCATGGAAAAGAATGTAGATAATTCTTTAATTTTTGAATTTAACTTCTTTTTTGTCTTCAAATTTTTTTAAAAAATTTTATTTGATATTTTTGATGATTTGGTCTTATGTTTATATAAGATTTTGATACAGAAAAAATTAAGGTAAATTATCAAAGAAAAAGGAAAGAGAAGCAAAAGTATAAAAGGAAAAGAAAAACAAAAACAGAAGGTTTAAGAAAAAAATGGAAAACAAAAACTCGACACACACAGAAAAAAACGAGAAATTAAAAGTTATGTTGACTGAGAAAATGAAAAGGGAGAAAAAATGTGGAATATAATATGGTGGCCTGCACTTCGAACCCACCAACTCGAAAATTAAGTATAGCTACTTCACCATCTGAACTAATCTAACATCTTTGGAGTGTGGCCCTAAACATTACAATATAATATGTGGCCCAACGCAAAAGCTTCATTTGCTTTAGCGTCGGGCCGGGCCTGCTCTAAGATATGAGGTTGTGTGCTAAGATTGTTACATCTGTACTCTAGGTCTAAGTGGTTGCCAACTGCCAAGTATAAATATGGATGTAATCGATGGTAAAATGTAAGCTGAATAACAAAGACATAAAGTTATCTTCTTCACTCTGTTTTTGAATTTTCTTTCAACATGAACAAGACTTCAGAATCTTGGGTCCGTTGATTTTCAGATGTTATGGTTTATATAAATATAAAAGAAAAAAGTGCTTAAGACTACTAGACCAGCTTCAAAGACTTAAGTCTGAAGAGCAGAAACATAGTTTACTATAGTAGTAATTAATTAAAACACCTCAACATGTCATTACTGTTTTAATATTTGATAAGTAGGCTGTCTGAATCACTACTCCCATAATCAGTTATAAGAAAAAAGCAATTAATCAAAGAAAACCATAGAAAAAAATTAAAGAGAGTATGAGATTTATCTCAATAGAAGATTTTAGTCGACATGGAACAGAAAGAAGACAAAAAAAACCCTAATCACCTAAGGTAGAGAGACGGCGATTCTATGTCTAAATTAGGGGTTTTACTAGCCAAAATTTAAGATAACTAGGGGAAAGTCCGCGCTACGCGCGGATTAATTAAGTATGTTTGTCAATTATATGTTTGTAATATTATGCAGTTGTAATTTTTATTCGGAAATGTATTTTCGTTTTACTAAGATTGCACTAACCAAATATTGTTGGATGAAGATAGAATAAACACATCATCAATATTTTATGCAATGTGTAATTATTGTGACATCCATGGAGATTTAAACTTTATTTTTTTATAAAGTACAACATCATGATAAATTATACCTTTTTACATTCTATAATTTGGAGTCTGAAAAACCGATTATTTTATTATTTCTTTTTTAAGAGTACTATTTCATGATGTTCATCTAATATTAGCAAAGTATTACCGTCTACAAATAATATTTGATTAAACTTTAAATCTTAAAATTTTAAGCCCTAATTTAAAACTTAAAATTAAAAATGGGTAATCCAATGTGGTTTGTAACATTTAGAATTTTAAATTTGAGGATTCAAGGTTGAAATTTTATAGGGTTTGGGTTTAGAGTCTAATAAGTATTTGGGTTCGAGTTTTAAGGTTTTAGGGTTTATATTTTAGGGGTTTACGGCTTAAAAATCATTTTACGTTTTAGAATTTTAGGGTATATTCTTAACTCTAAAACCATAAAAATACTATTAAACATTTTAAAATTATTTTTTTGCATTTGTAACTATTTATTAATGAATTTTATGTAAAATGTAAGAATAAATTGATTTGAGGGAGAAAATTGAGAGAAAAATTGGAATTTCAGAATTAGTTTTACACGTTGGATAAAGTTGGTGTATAAAAATTATAAAAATAATTAGTTCGTGTATTGATCTGGAAAAAAAAAAACTAAGTTGGTGTATTGATATGACAATGCAAAAATATTGTGTTTATTTATGGGAAATATAAAATACTTGGTGTTTTTTTTTTTTTCCCCTTTTACGTAAAAGTTATTGACAACAAATTCTACCAAAGTGATAGTCCCAACTTCTTATATGTTTTCTAAACTCTTATTACTATTTATACGTTGTTACAGGTAAATATTTACGTTGTTGCCTTCATCTCGCCCTTCAAAATATGTATNTTTTTTTTAAAAAAAAAAAAAAAAAAAAAATATGTATGCATTTTTAGTTTTGTTAATATCGTGGGTGGACTATATCTTGAAGAAGATATCTTTAAAAAAATATTGTAGTTACTTGCTTGCTTTTTGACTGTTCTTTATTAACAAAAACATAGTAATGCCCAATGAGATAAGACATAAAGGTTTAAAGTTTAAACACTTACAAACTGAGAATATCTCGCTTTCGTACGTATCCCAACACAAAACCACTAACTTCTGACTTTTTAAGCTAATCCTCTAATTAATCTTTCCATCTTTAAAGCTTGCTTGACTTTATTCTGTCAAAACAGTTTACAAACTACCTCGTCTCAATCTGAGCATGTAGGCTTAGCAGGAGATGGTTCTCATCCTCAGGCTCATTCTCGGATTCCTTTGCAGAGGACAAAGATTCTTTAGCATATGTATCACCGTAAGCATCTGTTTAGCTTCCATTGATTTTTAGAATTAAATGTAGGTTTACCGCTTGAGAGTTTCTCGCATCTGATGCCTTGGCTTTCTGCAAGAAAAATGATAACACACATTTGAACAACTATAATAACAGCTTAAGCAATACAATTTTCCGCCTATCATAGTACCTAAATATCAAAACCAGCAACAAAAATATCTTGCTTCTTTCTAACCCTTTAACATTTACATATTAGTGTAGCACCATAATCAAAACATAAGGCATCAAACAGTCCACAGTACTATTGTAACAATTTGTCAGATTTCACAGGTAATAAGGCCCTTATAATGAGATTTAATTACCTGGGATCCATTTGTGTTTGGCCCTCTATTTGCCTACAAAACGAACAAAAAAATTAGAAGCTATAATATTAGTGATCAAAGTCATGATTGGTATATCAAAGACAGAGACTGATAAATGAATTATTGAAGGCGAGCTGATTCAATACATTCGTTGCGGTAAAGAAAGTACAAAAATATATAATCCAGGTTTGTGAAAACATAGAGAAAGCCAATTGCATACCATCGAAAGCAATCCTGGCCCAATATGTTTGGCTGTAAAATTTTCATCCTCAAACTTGAAACCATAAATTGAGATGCATCCACTACCATCATTCTGCAGATTTTTAACATATTAGTCTTCCAATAAGCAGAGAATCAGCCACCAAACCAAAAACACAAATAAGAATAACTGAAGCAAGTGCCAGTTGAGAACCAAAAGAGCTCATTTTCAGCTTAAAAATTGGAGAAATTTAAGCATAGTACCTATCATTACATGGTTTCATGCTTCACATGCCTCATCTAAATCAGACTTCACCCTTCTATGACTCACGCTTCACATCTCCTACAGATAGTAAATACCAATCATTTCTACATAATCAATAAACCAATCTCTATCACAACCACAAAATCAAAACCAAAAGATCGATTCTCCTGTCACCATCTCGCTTCATCCCTAAAATACGCAAATCCAACATGCAACCAAATCGGACATGTCGATTAACAGGGAACCCATAAGAATTGTAGAAAAGGGAATTAAACCCTTTACTGTATTGATGAAACGAAATACCGAATCTCCAACGCAATACTTGACAATCACCTAAACCCAAAAGAAACCAAATAAGCCTTAAATTCCTGGCAAACGAAACCTTGAAACTCAAAAGAGATTTATCGACCCGTGATTACCTGAATCAAATCAGAGGTTGAATCAGGGACCAAGACTTTAGAAGAAACAACGGAGATTGAATCATCAAGGCCATGGACAGAGATAATCGGATATAACTACCGTCGTGGAGTCTGTCTTGCTTTGAAATTCTGATGAAGTTCTCACTTCGAAACGTCGTCGCCACTTATATATAGAACCCCAACAGAGATCATTTATGTGTTTAATGGGTTATAATGGTGTTTAGTGGGTGATAATGGAAGGATGTTCAAAAGTCGTGGATGAGGAGAGAAACGGTGAGGAGACGAAGGGGAGGAGTCGCTGTTGTTGATGTCTTGGGCTCAGAGAATTAATCTATGGTTGTGGGCTCTATTCTTTCTAAGTATATGCCACGTGGCACTTGCAGGGAAGAGCTGAAAAAGCTGAGGTGGCTATCTCTGGAGCCCCTGAATAGGTACTTTTATTTATATATATTAAAGCTTCTAGTGGGCTAAAAATGGGCTCTCTACATCCATTTGATTTCAATCCTTAGATTAATCCATTTGATTAAGCCACACTTGCAGCAAGGGAATACTGTGAAGCAATGTGGTTATACTCAACTCGTTCAAGTCAATCATATTCACACACATGTTTTAATGTGGTGCTACATTCACATTGATTATCATTATTCAATCATGAACTGATTCAAAATGGGACTCTTTTAAGTACAAGACATCTTGAACCCAAATCATAAACTCAAAATCGTAAACTCAAAATAAATTATAAATCTTAAATTCTAATCCTAAAAACCAAAATATTAATTCTAAACTCTAAAACCAGATATTAGTGTGTTTTTTTTTGTTGGCATATATTCTGTAATATTGGTAGATATTTTTTGAAGAAAAAGAATTGTGTCAACAACATGCATTTGTATTTTTTGTTTTTATGGCGTTATTTTGTCCCTATCAAATTAATATATATAAAAAAGACCCTCCAGATGCAAAGTTCACAAGCCTACAAAAATGAAAAGCCAACGGTAATAAATAACGCCAAAAAACCTAAAACAAAACGTGCACTAAAAACGAGTGGTGCAAATGAAAAATCTCATCTACTCTCTACAACATAATGGGACCAAACAAGATTTGAATCACTCGATGTCATACACGTAAACTTATCTCCTCCACATTACCCATGGTAACATTCTAAGTAACCAAACGGTAAAACTAACCTCACTTCACTATAAATACCACCTTTTGTGTCACACAAATTAAACATCACAACCAAAACAATTAATATAACCATACACCACTACCAACAAAATATGAAAATACTCTCAGTTTCTCTTCTCTTGCTCTTGGCCGCTACGGTCTGCGCAAGCAGGCCCTCGCTACCCGAGCTCATCGAACTCATCACATCGAATAATGTCGTGGAGACCGAAGCCGAACTCTTGGAGAGAGAGCGACTCTCTATCAGCTACCCCAACTGTAGAAGCTGGCATTATGGTGTTGAGACCTCTAACATCATAGACTTCAAGACCGTGCCCGCAAATTGCAAAGACTATGTTGCGGACTATTTGATCGCTTCAAAGCAGTACCAGTACGACTCCAAGACCGTGTGCAAAGAAGCTTACTTCTACGCCAAAGGACTTGCTCTAAAGAATGACACCATCAATATTTGGATCTTTGACCTAGACGAGACCCTCCTCTCTAATACCCCGTTTTACGCTTACTACGGATACGGGTATATATACATATATTTATAATACAACTCCAGAGAGTTTTGAGACGACCCTGACTTAATTATATGTATATCTACGTACAATTTTCATGTCTACATTGTGATTTGCCGTAAAACTATAATTTTTTTTTTGTTTCTAATTAGGACACAGAGGCCCAGTGAAGAATCGTTCAATAGGTGGGTGAAGTACGGGGAAGCTCCTGCGCTCCCAGAGAGTTTACATCTTTACAAAAACATCCTAGAACTCGGGATTGAGCCCGTCTTACTCACTGAGCGATACCAGGAGCTGGCAGAAGTCACTCTAAAGAATCTCAAGGCTGCAGGATTCACCTACTGGAAGAATATCATATTCAAGTAAGAACAAATTAAAGTCGTCTTATTCATATAAAGAATATAAACGAACGTACGTAGATCGATGTATCAAATATATGTCACTGAATTGAGTGATATATGTATATGAAAACGCAGGCCAACAGGTTCGAACGCTAAGGTATCGAACTTCAAGTCGAAGGAGAGGAAGAAGCTGACGAAGAGTGGATACACAATCATTGGAAATATTGGAGACCAATTCGCTGATTTGGCTAAGGACAGCCCTGGGAGAAGGACTTTCAAGCTCCCTAACCCACTCTACTACAAGTCCTAATTTTACTTCAGCATCCCTCTTCGATGTTGTTGTCCCTGTGTAACCACTTGCCTATGTTCAAAATGAGTCCATCTATCATAAATAAAATGGGGCATAACGTAAGAAATAAAGGGATTTCGTTCTTCCTATACAAGGTGTTATTAATTCTATGAAAATGGTAAAAATTTAAAATCAAATGAATTCGTTTTAATGAAACGTCCATATAATTTTTTTTTAAAGAATAACATGATTTTAGAACGCGATAATTGGTTCAGAGAAAACCAAAAGTATACAAGAAGTTGGTTGATTAACATATTCAAAAACTTGGAAACACTCACTATACCATATTTTAACTAGGATCTGTATAGTCGCGTTTAAAAAAAAAAAAACAATTCTCTTAAGTAAGGATTTCATTAGTCAGAGAAACTGTTCTTGAGGTTTATTTCCCAACTAATACAACTAATTCGATAAAGTAGATGAAGACAATAAATAACCTCATAAGCATACATTGAACGTAGACACGAACAAATACAACACGTGCCTTATAACGAGCGTTGGAAATGTAGTTACAATCTCCATGGGACCAGACACTCTCTAGCTACCACATTTTATGACTAGCACGTGTCCCTCTCTATTAATGATATCGAACGGTGTCTTTTCTCAGCGTACTATAGTTTTGATGTCTTTCAAATCACCAATAATTAGTGTCAATAATGGTAGCACTGATTGCTTACTGCTTAGTGTTCAACAGTGGTTCCTGAATTTTGGGTTGCTTCACACTGTTAACATAAAAATATAACACAACTTTTAAATAATCTTTTTAAAATTGACCATTCACATCGGACTAAATCTTATCATTATTTATCAGATAAAATTCGATGTTTCATTTCATAAATTTAATTTCTATTAATATATATATATATATATTTATTTATTTAATTTATCTCTTATTACTAACATAGTACCAAAAGTTAAACATCATTTATACATTTATCTAACACACCTCTGTATATGAAATTTGGAAACAAATTAGGAACGCGCAAGACATCCAAGATATTCTCTGGTTTAGAATAATTGGTTTAGATTGGGAGTTGGTTGCCATTTCTTCAACCTGGGACCAAGACACAGACAAATCCTCATATTGTAAGAGATAAAATCTTTTGGTTTAAATAATATTATATTCTTCCGGTTCAAGCCTACATTACAAATTTACAACACACATCAATTTTTTTAATGTGCATGTTGTTTTGTTCGATCTGACTTAGTTCAATCTTTGTACTATACTTTTGTTGTTGCTGGCAAAACTTTCGAAAACACAATTCAAAACTAGTTATAAAACCATTTTTGAATTAAAAAAACATGCATGGTCTAAAGGAGAAATCCCCATTGGATACACGCTACAGTCGTGTTTGGGACTGTTACGTTGAATATTTGAATGTAATGTCACAGTTATGTAATGAGATAATTTGCAGCCCTTACCGAATGAACGACTAAAAGATAAACAAATAAATAAATAAAAAAAATTCAAACTATTTAGGACAATGTGTTTTCTTCGCATATTTTAGTGTTGCGTGACCAAAAAAAAAAGAATATCAATCTAAAGTGTTTTCGTCGCATTTTTTTGTTTTTTGTCTTTTTTGTGATGAGTAACATAAGCCCAAAAGAGCCCACCTTAAAGCCCAATATAATTATTCTCCTTTTCTGGTTTAACCAACCCAAATAAAGCTCAAAATTCTTACATGATTGTCCTTGTTCGTCTCACAAGAGATTTTGCAGTATTCGTGCTTGTAATTACGGCTTGACTAATTCCACTAAAATGTCGAGCGTCGAAGAAACTGAAACCAGTAAACCTAATCATAAGATCGAACAGTACTCCCTATGTTTGAAATTAGAGTCATATGAATCGAATCCAATAACAAGATTGATTTTTTTCGAGTGATTTTAAGAATGAAATTGGTTGGTGGCGGGAATCACTTGCTTCTGATGTGGGACCTCTAAAGCTGTAAAGTCGGGATTTTTAATTTTAAGATTGATCACCTCGCTTATGGTGTGGTTGGTGGCTCGGTGTTAGGTAGAAGCTCTGTTTCTTCATCTGCCTCTCTAGGGACACTTCATTTTTCGCTTGAAGCAAGCAAATTTGGGACAACAATGTCGTCTTCTTCCTCCTCAGAGCAACCTCGAGTCATAACCTGCAAAGGTAAGAAAAGGTTTTGTGTTTTGTTTGTTTTTTGGGATTTTGTATAATGTTAAGAGAAATTCTGCAGCCGCTGTGGCATGGCGTGCTGGTGAGCCATTGGTTATGGAGGACGTGGAAGTGAGTCCACCTCAGCCACTTGAGATTAGAATCAAAGTTGTTTGTACATCTCTCTGTCGAAGTGATCTCTCTGCTTGGGAATCTCAGGTTTTTGTTTCTCTTCTTTACAAGAAGCTTCTTTATGATTACGGATTCTTATTAGAGTCTCTAATGCAATCTCTGTATTGTTGGTACAGTCTCTTTTGCCTCGAATATTTGGCCATGAAGCTGCAGGGTAAGTTACTATAGTCTATGTCCTCAGTTTCTAGATTCAGCAAGCATATGAACAAGTTAAAAAAAACTACTTCATTGCAAATAATGTGATGCGGTATTGAGTGTTCTATAGCTGTCCTTGGTTTAGTTAGCGATAAGGTGTTCTTGTTAAGTCTAGCGCAGGACTTTTGTAATTAGCCTAGAGGTGGTGCAGAAAATGGTAGCTTTGCTGGCTCAAGAATGGTGGCATTCTGGAAATGTCTAGGGTCTTAGTTTAGGCATTGGTCGGGACTCGGGATATAGAGAATGTTTTTATTAATCAAGTCTCTTCTATGGTGTTTTTCTATGTGATTTTAAAGAACGAGTGTACTAGTTTGAAGCTTGTCAATGTGTCCATGGATGTTTCTGCAGTATAGTGGAGAGCATTGGGGAAGGTGTAACTGAGTTTGAGAAAGGAGATCACGTGCTCGCTGTATTCACTGGAGAATGTGGGTCATGTCGGCATTGTATTTCTGGGAAAAGCAACATGTGTCAGGTTCTTGGAATGGAGAGGAGAGGTTTGATGCATAGTGATCAGAAGACACGGTTCTCCATCAAAGGCAAACCTGTTTACCATTACTGTGCGGTTTCAAGTTTCAGCGAGTACACTGTGGTTCACTCTGGTTGTGCTGTCAAAGTCAATCCCCTGGCACCTCTGCGCAAAATTTGTCTACTGAGCTGTGGAGTAGCTGCAGGTAGTGAAAAAATAATAAAAACAATGCTGAATATAAAACAATTATTCACGGTCAATACTGAGATTAGGATATTTTAGGTCTTGGCGCAGCGTGGAATGTTGCTGATGTACAAAAAGGTTCAAGTGTTGTGATATTTGGTCTTGGTACTGTCGGTCTTTCTGTAAGTATATATAATGAATTTTTGACCGATTCTGCGTAGATTTTGTTGTCGTGGTTTGTTGAGGGATTAATCTCTTATGAGTAGGTTGCTCAAGGTGCCAAACTCAGAGGAGCAGCTCAAATAATTGGGGTTGATATAAACCCAGCTAAAGCTGAACAAGGTATATCATAGCTTTAAGATATACCATGGCTTAGTGTTTCTGTACTGGTTTTGAGTGTTTCTTATGTGTTGCAGCAAAGACATTTGGCGTCACGGATTTCATCAATTCAAATGACCACTCTGAACCCATACCCCAGGTAACTTCAGTATCTTTGGTTACTGCTTATCGTAACATACCTAAAGCTGATGATTTAGATGAAAACTTTTATACCATTTTGGTTGCATCATAAGCTCCGGTATAAAGATGTGAACATATATCTTTTCTCAATGTTTTGGGGCTTTAGGTAATCAAAAGAATGACAGGAGGAGGTGCGGATTTCTCCTTTGAATGTGTTGGTGATACTGGAATTGCTACAACAGCGCTACAATCTTGCTCGGATGTGAGCTTTCTGTTCTGTTTGATCTTACATGTTTGTATATCGCTCACTGAATTAGTACACAAATGCGTTTTAACTATTTTTTATGTGGATATTTCAGGGATGGGGCATGACAGTTACTCTAGGTGTACCAAAAGTGAAGCCTGAAGTTTCAGCTCATTACGGACTCTTTCTCTCCGGTAAATCTTTAAAAGGGACTCTTTTTGGTGGTTGGAAGCCTAAATCTGATCTTCCTTCACTCATTGAAAAGTACATGAACAAGGTATATAAGCAGAGCTACTATCACTTGTGATCGATGAACAATTTCTTTAACTTTTCACTCTTTTGCGGGCGCAGGAGATCATTATCGATGAATTGGTCACACATGACTTGGCATTTGATGATATCAACAAAGCTTTCGAGCTTATGAGAGAAGGAAAGTGTTTGCGTTGCGTTCTTCACATGCCTGAGTAAATAATGTATTCGCGAGACACATGTGTAGTTTCAATGGCTCAAAGAAAGGATCTGTCTCTGTACAACTGCTCAATCAATTTCTGGTTATCTGAAACTAAAGTGATGGCTTTTCAAAAAGATCCATGACTCAATTTTGATTTGTTGTGAAGTAACAGTTGATACATTAGAAAGCAACTCAACTTTGAAAACATAAACTTGATTACCACAATCTCAACTTTGCATAGCGACTGTGTAGTCCAAACTCTAAAGTTACCGACTTGAGTAGATTGACTCGACCCGAATCTGTTGGTTTGAACCATTTGAGATGCTTTTTACGAAATGTTGAGTCGCCACTGTCTTTAAAACGCGATTTTGAATGTCACTACGGCTCAAAAGGTTGCAAACGCGTTTCACTGTGTATTTGCGGTGAACACTCTCTGTTGCTTCATCGGAGCACGAGCACTATGGAATCAGATAGCAGGCAACCTATCGCTCTCTTCATGGGTTTTGGTACTAAAGGCGATGTCTACCCTCTCGCTGTAATCTCTCTCTTCTTTCTCTCGATTCAGATTTTGGGTTCTCTTAGAATCGATTCCAAGAGCTCTTTGTTTTGATAGGCCATTGCTGCAGCTTTCGCTTGTGATCAGAAACAGTACTCTGTGGTTTTGATGTCTCATTTGGCTCATGAGGTTGGGCTTTTGTTTTCTTCTTCTGTTAAAGTTCTTAAGTTGCAGAAATTATGTTGCTTTCTCCTTCCGAATTTTGAGAATCAAATGTGTTTGTTACAGAATCTAAGCTCCCACTTGATCAAAGCCAAAGTTTCCTTTTTTCCTATCACTTCTCCTCCTGCTCTGTCTAGTGAAGCTCAGGGTACTGTGGATGGTACAGGTCAATGCTTTATGTCAATTTCTTCTTCCAATTCTTGTTTTCGTCACACCTTACATTTCATCTTTCTGCGGTGGGTTTTGTTCAGACTCTAAAAGGATACTCTTTTTTAAAGGAAAAACAAAGGATAAAAAGTGAACACAGAAAAGAATGTCATTCTGCATTCAGAACCATTTTCGGAAAGGGTCCATGTATGGAGGGTGATCTCGTTGTCATCAATTTTTTTGCACTGGTATATCTACTTTCCATTGTAATGATTGTTGTTGATTTGTATCATGTAGCTTGGCTTTTAGCCATATAAACTGAAAATTTGTTAGTTGGTTACCATCATGTGTTAAAAAAAGATGAACAGTGGTTCTTCTGGTTGTACATTTAGGAAGGATGGAGCCTTGCAGAACATTTCCAGATCTGTTGTGTGGTGGCGGCTCCTTATGTTGTTCCGTATAGGTAACTTTGTAGCTTGGAAGTATGAATGTGACATCCTGGAAATGAAATATGACTCCTTTGCAATTCTTCTTTTGCGCAGTCCACCATCAGGCTTTGAAAGACAGTTTAGGAAGGAACTTCCGGATCTGTACAAGTACTTGAAAGAAGCCCCAATCGGCAAGGTATTCCGTAGGATAGTGATACAAAATTGTCAATGTTGTTATATTCTCCCTAATTTTCTAATTTATGTGGTTTTGCAGGTTAGCTGGAGTGATGTAACTCATTGGATGTGGCCTCTTTTTACTGAAGAATGGGGATCATGGCGATATGAGGAACTCAATCTAAGCTGTTACCCTTTTGCAGTAGGTGTTTATTTTTTTCAATATAGCGACGTCGAACGATACATCTATTGCAAAAAGTTATAGTGTCATCTGCCACCTGATCTACTCATTGGGTGCAGGATCCAGTAACAGACCTTCCAATTTGGCATATCCGACCGCCATCTCCACTGGTCTTGTGAGTTGTGAATTCTCTTGGTGGTAACATCCGATCACTTTACATTCTTTGCCCAGCAAAATTTTATCTAAAATTTTATCTTCATATGCTAAGTATTTGCTTGTTACTCGACCCATCTAATGTATTTTTTCTCATTTTTTAAGTCCACCACTGGCTGATCTCTTATTAAATTTTGAAGCAGTTATAGTAAATTAGGTGCAGTATTTCAAAACCATATAAGTTTATGGGTGACCTATTACTTATTTGATGTTTCCATGTAACAGGTATGGTTTCAGCAAACATATTGTCGAATGCCCTGGTGAGTAGGATGTTTGAAAGTTTGAAACTTTTAAAGATTTAGCTTTCTATGCATTGCTAGCATCTCTTTTTAAAAATCTATATGGGTAATAAAAAAAAGGTTCTTCTTTTTTTTGGGGTATGTTTTGCAACATATTTTACCTTATATGAATTCTTGAGAAAATATGGGATGGGACAATTATACCAGCAAAGAAAAAAAGTTAAAACAGACCTAAATTTATAAGGATCACTGATTTTTATATGGAAAAGGGGTAGAAAATATTTGAATGTGAATGATCGAGCTGTGGTTAATTTTTTCCCTGAGAACACATTATAGATTCTGAGAGCAATAGCCATTGACCTGGCAAAGCTTCTTTTTTTGCATTTCATTGGATTCAGTTTTAATTTATGAACAGATTACTGGCCATTGAGTGTTCGAGTCTGTGGTTTTTGGTTTCTGCCCAACAAGTGGCAGTTTTCATGCAACAAGTGTGGAGACAATCCTTCTGCAGGACTCCTGGGTACAGATGATTCCCATGCATGCTCAAACCACACTGAATTATATACTTTCGTATCATCTCTAGAACCAGCTCTGCCTATCTTTATAGGGTTGAGTTCAGTTGGAAGGTCTAAATTTAAGTTGATCCCTCTAAATTATTCTGATTTCTATGTTTTGATATATTCTTTTTGTGTCAGAAGAACACTGGTAATTTAGTCTGTCAGATATCTAGCTCATGTAAATTAAATTCCTATTTGCTGTGTATGGCAATGATTTTTCTCTCTGCTTTCTCTTTGCAGCATGGGTTTTGTGAAGAATCCCCTAGCCTTTCTTCAAGTTCTCCAATCTATTATTCAGATTACAGGCTACACATTTATCATTTTCACAGCAGGTTATGAACCTTTAGATGCAGCAATTTGGACCATTGCTAAGGAATCGGCTTCAAGTGTGACACAACCTTTACATGAGGGAACCTCTATCTTCAACGGCAAGCTTTTCTGCTTCTGTGGGTGAGTACAAATTTGCACAACTTTTAACTGCCGAACTTTTATAAAAATGCACGGAAAACCTATTTCATGTGCCTCTGTAACATACATATCTTTATATCTATATGATTTAGTATGGTGCCATACAATTGGTTGTTTCGAAGATGCGCTGCTGCAATCCATCATGGTGGAAGGTGAACTTTTTAGCTGAATCCCCTTTCCTAATACTGTATGACACATAAATAGACGAGAACTGATTTTTGTTGAATTTTTATATGAATCTCCCTGTGGAATTAGTGGTTCTACAGCTGCAGCATTACATGCTGGAATCCCGCAGGTGTGTTCCACGATCTTATATACTCTTAAGATGTATTTTTATGTGACTTGACATTTGTTTGTCTACAAGTATTCCTAGATTTTTTAGTTGTAGAATAACTAAAATGATTGATAAATTCTGTGTTGATACATCAGAAGAGCATAATAATGTCTGTTCTTGACTTATGCTGCAGTAAAGTTTATTATTCATTGCTCATTAGCCTAAGTTTGGTGCACTGCTTGGTTGCAAAGCTTTATCTTGCATCTTCTGGGTTGACTGACTAGTATTGGTGTTCATTTGAATGAGTCCCAAGTTTAAACGCCAAAAAGGTGACCACATAATATCTTTCTACAGATCATATGCCCATTTATGCTGGACCAGTTCTATTGGGCAGAAAAGATGTCTTGGCTTGGGGTTGCTCCTCAACCATTGAAAAGAAACCACCTGCTTCTGGAAGAACCAAATGATGAGAACATAATGGAAGCTGCACAAGTGGTAGCAAAAGCCATCTATGATGCACTATCTGCAAAAACTAGAGCACGTGCCTTGGAAATCGCTGATATATTATCTCTCGAGGTAACTGGTAGCAGTCACATTTTAATTTTCTTCCATCGATATATGTCCTAGAATCTGAATACCCTTTCTTCACATGGAGTTTTCGATTTAGCACTGTGATTTCTGACAACTTAAATGATTTCAGGATGGTGTCTCAGAAGCTGTGAGAGTGCTTAGAAAAGAGGTGTGTGAAGTTTCAGGCAGCAACCAAAAATTTGAATAGACAATGTATATTAATCCTTAATTATTGGCAAGTGGCATCCAGAAATTGGTCTACTATTTTTGTGCTCCTTTTGATAAGATCAAAATTTTTAAGATGTTAGACTAATAAATTATTGTTTCTCATTTGACTAATTTTATATTAAAAAATATTAAGGTTAAAAAGAAAAATTATAGTTTTAGGATAGAGATTTACCCAAAATTAACCTTTTTATTTTATAAATTTCCATTGAAGAACATTTTCTTGAAACACATAGATACATTGCTACAATCAATTTGTATTGGTGTACTAGATTCTTGACCCGCGCTACGCGCTACGCGCGGAATTTGTGTTCATCAATTTGTTAATTATATATTTTAATTTTTGGTTTTAAGAAGTATTTTAATTTAGGATTTTTTTATATATATATTGATGACACTATAGTATTGCAAACCTAAAATGCTTGAATATTATATAATTTATAAAATTTCTTTCAAGTAAAAATTCCTTTTAACTTATACCAATTTTTCTTATGTAATTGTTTCATATTTTCACGTAGATGATTATAGGATATAACTTATTATTATATTTTTAATCTATTTTTTGCTCCTTGTGTGTATGTGATTTTATATTGTAATTGTTAGTAGACCGATCATAAAACAATGGATTTAACAGAATTAAGAAATCAAATTTAATAAGATTGATATTTTCAATACATTTGGTTTAGATACCATATATATATTTATATCATTTATGTTATATCGTTTTTCGAATTTATCATCGATTTATTTTTTTTAATAAACCTTAAAAACATATTTTTTCAAGTGAGATGAACAATATTTTATCATATGGATAGATTTCTTTGACAAATGACAATGAATTTTTTTAATAAAAACCACATATTTTATAAATAACCACAACCAGAATATAACTATGTTAGAAATACGGTATCTATAACATTTTTTGTAAGAAAATTCGATCATACACAAATACGTATAATATATACTCAACTACATGACCTCTTAAATAAATAGAGAAACCACAACAAACCAAATGTTATTATACAACAACTATATCTATAAAATATATGGTTTTAATTAAAAAAACATAGTTACATACAACAACTGTATTTATAAGATATATGGTTTTCGCACTCTACAAATCTCATGTTTAGAATTTTAGCTCTAAAATCATGTTTTACTGAAAACGTCTAATTTTTTTATTTATTATCAAACCAAAAAGATAATTTTTGTACCACAACCATAACAAATTAATATTTTATGCTAATAATATTGAATATATCGTTTATAAGACAAACATATAATATAAATTTTAAATGTGTTTCCAAGTGTGGAAGCACCCTCCCCTATACAAAAAACTACATATTCTTGATTTCTTTGCTAACGTTTTGTAATCTCATGTAAATATGATAAAGAAGTCTATAATTTAAACTTTTGCTCATGATATAAAAATTTGTTCTACAAATGATTTAACAATATAGTTACATCCATGTCACTATGTAAGGATACTTAGTAGTATATAAATTATATTTTTTCTCATAATGTAAATATTTTGTTTAAGACAATGAATTAACAAAATAGCTACATCACTGTCACTATATTATTATTATTATGACATAATTTTTTTTAAGAACTTGTAACTCCTTTTTATTCATTTAAAATTAGATAAAAATCATGACTAATATTTCTATATTATTTATAAAATGTATATCTTCTATAATTTCGTTTTTAATATTGTATAACTTAATAAGTTAATTTCCTCTATCCAAACAATTTCTTTTACTTGTGTGTTAAACTATAGTTTACTTATTATTGTTGTGCCGATTTCCATTTTTTTAGAAAGCGTTTACATGGCATAATAGTAGTAGATTTTCAATAAAAATATTTTCATTTTAATTCTACATAAAAAAATTTCTTTTTATTTTTATGTTAAAATATGCTTTACATATTATTATTGTAGACAATTAATTATTAAAATTTATATCTTGGAAATTTTGTTTTTATATTTTATATCTTAATAAGGTAATTTACTTTATCCAAACTATTCGGTTTTTATTTTTTTGTTAAAGTATAGTTTACTTATAACTGTTGCAAACAATTATTTTTACCGAATTTCAATAAAGCGTTTACATGGCATAAAATAGTAGTAGATTTTTCAATAAAAACATTTAAATACTTAAATATAAATTATGAAATAGTTTAATAATATTAATTTCCTGATAAATTATTTTTATATTTAATATCATATTAAGTTAATTTTATTTTATTTAAAATATTTCCTTGTCTTCCACTTTTATTTTTAAATTTTCTATTTTCTCTTTACATTTTATTAGAAAATAAATAAAATTAAATTATTTGTAACATTTTTACTACTATTTGTTATTCATAAATTCATTTTTAGTGTTTCAATATCATATTAAGTTGATTTTCTTTTATTCAAAATTTTTCCTTCCTTGTTTGAAATATATTTTCCTTATTTTTGGTGTTGGCAATTGGTTTTTTTTATCTGATTTCTATTTTTCTGAATGCTTAGTTATTGTGTAACTATATTATAATTGTCATGATATATTTTCAAATTTTTAGTTGTATCTTGGGAAAATATCATATATACACCTTTTATAAATAACCCAAAATTAAATTTCTAATACTTTCATAAAATTATTTTCCTAATAAATTCCTTTTGTTATAGATATCAAATTAGTTCATTTTATTTTATTCAAAAAAAATTCACTTGTTTTCCCTTTCTTATTAACATATAGTTTCCTTATTTTAAAAAAAAAAAAATTTATTTTTTTCTTTATTTTTCAGTAGTTGAGAAAAAACTTAAAAATTAATTTTTGATATTTTTATACTATGTATTTTAATAATTTCGTTTTAAATATATTAAAATTTTGTTTTACTCAAAATATTTTCTTATTTTTTTGGTTGAAGATATATTTTTCTTTCTTTTTTTCTTGTTGAGATTATTTTTTATTGATTTACCTTTTTTCTAATTGCTTATTTGTAACAATACGATTGAAGGTCTTAAAAATTTCTAGGTTGATGGTTTACTCTAATAGGATAATTTGATAATGGCTTCAACTTTTAATCTATAATAGTGATAGCAATAATTAAAACTTCAACCTCTGTAAGTCCCATACAAATATAATGTACTAATAATGATAACAATAATCAAATCAAAGTTTAATTGTTTTCATCCGTAAGGAGAAGTTCTCAACCCATAATTATACCAAATCTCCTAGGGTTTATTGCTTCCTAAAATCTGAATATCCCTTGCAATGATTTTTTTTTTGTTAAAAGGTTTTTAAAAATCATCAAGGACCAAGCTAGGAAGGGACTTAGCCGGAATGAAAAAAAATGTATGAGCCATAGTCTAGAATCAATATGCTTTCTCTCCTTGATGTGATTTGATTTTATATCGTTTGTCGTAAACTATATTTATATTTAATTAAATTCCTCCAAATTAAGAAAAATTCCTTAATGTCATTTTTAGTTAATTTCCTTTTTAATTAGTACAAAAGTAGATAATTAAATCTAACATTAAGGTATTAATGTATTTTTTATAATTTGTCATTTCCTTTTATATTTTTTTCAAAAGGTATAAATATTATTTTATGAAGTAAGGTTAATTTCATTACTTATAATTTGTGATTTTTAATGTATTTTCTTATAGACGTTCCATTTTTCAAAAAACACAAACATGTTTGATGTTTTTTAAAAATTCATTTTTTAAAAAAGTGTTTTATTTGTTGTTGTAGGTTTTTCTTTGAAAATATATTTTGAATTTTTTTTTGTACTTGAAACTATCCTTCATAAGAACTTGAACATTTTCCTTATAATTTAACATTAAGTTATTAACATATTTTTATAAGTTTGTCATTTCCTTTTTATATTTTTCTTAACTTTCCATTTTTCCAAAACACACAAATATTATTATTTTTAAAAATTTCGTTTTTTTATACATTTTATTGATTATTAATTTTTTTTTTTTGTGTTTTTCCTAATTTGTAAAGTATACTTTTTTTTTTGTGGGCGTTTCTTTGAAAATATCCTTTTTTTTCTTTTTTTTTTTTACTTGAAATTCTCCTTTTTAAGAATTTAGAAATTTTTCGTTTTCTCCGAACACCTACACGGCACAATACTATTGGTCGTTTAAAATCCTAGGTGGACGGCCTCACAACGCTATAGCTTCAACTTTTATTAGTAGTAGATTTAGAGTTGGTAATTAAAATATGAAATCTGTTAAAGCCGAAAGTATACACCAATACGAAACCAAATTACATATTAACCGGTTAGCATAACCAAAATTATTAAAGTGGGTAAGGTTTGGTTCCGGTTCGGCGTGGAGATGACGGAACCGGAAGAAATATTCTTGTGAAGAAGAAGACACCGTCTCTCTGTTTCGACGCCGCGGAAAAACCCTACGATTTCCTCATTTCATCTACACTTCTCCGATCACCGGAGGAGAGAAATTGATTTCGCGATTTGAAGCTTTGGATTATGAAATAGATGTTCAAAGATGTTTGAAGGACTTGTGCGACAGCTATTGTTAGGGTACCTAGGTCGCTACATCAAAGATATACAGAAAGACCAGCTCAAGATCACTGTGTGGAATGGTATTACACGTCTCTCTCTCTCTTTTCCGTTAAACGAGCACCACATCTCTGTATTGGAACTGATTGTGTGCTTCTGATTGCAGAGGAGGTTCTATTGGAGAACGTGGAACTGATTCTCGAAGCGTTTGACTATTTGCAGCTGCCAATTGCTCTTAAGCAAGGTGATATTATGGATTGGAGTTGTGTTTTTTGCTCGATTCTGTCAGCTTTACTTTGTTTTCTCTGGATCATATATTTTGTTGTTTTTTATAGGACGTGTTGGGAAGTTGAGTATTAGAATTCCATGGAAGAAGCTTGGGAGGGATCCTATCATTATTATGCTTGAGAATGTATTTGTATGTGCATCACAACGCAATGATCAAGAGGTGATTTACCTGATTTGTATCTATTTTTTTATGTCCATGAGAAGTGTTTGCATTTAACCCCAAATGTTTCCATGGTCATTGCAGTGGAGTTCGGATGTGGTTGAGAAAAGAGAGTTTGCTGGTAAAAAAGCTAAGCTTGCTGCCGCTGAACTGGCAAAATTGTCCAGGCGCGTCTTTGGTGAGTAATGTACTCCCTGTTCTACTCTATCAAGTTTTGGTTTAATTTAGTTTATTTTCAAAGTTTGCTACTGTGTAACATTTGGTCAGTGCCTTCAATTTTTCATTTTTTACAGACAGTCCAGCAGGGAACCCTTTTATGTCATATATTGCAGCCAAGGTGATATTATGTTTTGCAATGCTACCCTAAGTTTAAGCATCTTATTGTTTTTTTAGTAAGTGTAGATCTCCTACTTGCAGTTGAGGTGAAGTGCTTCTTTCTACCGTGTTGACTTTCTTTCTTTATTTGCTTAGATTCTTGATAGCATTCAAGTGTCCATCAAGAACTTTCACATTTTATATTCTGATGCACAACCCGAATTGGTAAGTCTCCTGCTTCTTATGTTTGATTAACTTGTTAGTATATAGGCTTGTGATTCATTATTCGTCCTTTGCAGTTTAGTGGAAACTTATATATACATCGATAATCTTAATGTAGTCTTGGTTCATTCGTGAGACCAGTATTCATCATGGAGGATACAAATTTAGATAGCCTCAAGGTTGTAAGTAGGGTGATACTAGATTACTAGTAGTTTTTCTTGCGATTCCTATAGTATAATTTGGATCATCATTTGGTGTTGTCTACTTTTCCACTTTCATATGTTTGATTGCAATCTGCTGCCTGCAGGTACAAGTTGTATTAGGATTGCGGTTTTCAAGCTTGACAGTTACTAAACAAAATCCAGTTGGGTAATCTCTTGATGCACCTTCTATGAAACTTAATTATTTTTGTTTGATTCCTAGCTCTGCTTTACTCTATCGTAAGGATTGTGTGCTCTGAATTACATTTTGAGAGAGCAACTAGCATGACCCACCATGATTTTTTCACAACTGCCTCTTTTCTTACTATAGTTTATTCCTTACCTGTCTCTACGATGACCTAATATATTTTGGTAGAGCCAAGATCTGTGGTTTATATATGTGCACCCTGAGATATCTTTGTAACAATATCAGGTCATCAGTTGGTAGGATGAGAGGGGGGCAAGTCAATAAACTAGTGGAGATTGAAGCTTTGGAAATTTATTGCGATAATTATGAGGGAAACATGGACTTTCCATGTGCTGATGAAAAAGGACGTTTTGACAACTGGTTCCAGTCAGGATTGCAAAGCGATAAATTTGGTTATTTATTGAAACCAGTCCATTTTGGTGTAACACTATTGGTAATGGAGCTAAAACAACGGCATTGGTTTGCTGTCTTTTAACATTAGTCGTTATCACAAAAGCTTTGTTGCTGCTCGATGGTGCTGCATGCTTGCTCTAGCTTTAGGGTTATGTTAAAAATAAGGTGCACACAATTGTATGCTATATCTGCTGTAGTGAGTCTAGTTCTTGATTTACCTGGTGACCTATGGAATTAGGGATCAGTCTAATTAATTTCTTTGAAGCCAATTCCTTTTGTGATAAATATCACAAATTAACCACATATTTACAGGTTAAACTCATTTCTTTGTTTTAATCAGTGTGCTTTTGATAACATTGCTATCAATCAATGTTTACAGAAATGATTTTCATGACTTTTTTACGAAATTTTTATTAGTGGGCATTATATTTGGTGAATTTTTTCTGCAGCAGTACATTTTTATAAGAAAGCATATTAATGTATACATTAGCTATTGCTTGGGTGCATTGTGTGGTGTGTTTACATAGGCATTCTTCATTTTCCCTGATGCACTTTTTTGCATAGGTCAATCGATCTGGAGAGCTTTGTGACGATCTACCTCAGTATTCTATCAGTGCCGAGTTGACTGATGTGGTTGGTTCTCAAAAATTGCTAAATTAGGTTATGAACTAGATATATTTACCATTTCATGACTTTAACTTCAACTTATGCGTTTCAGGTCATGGCCCTGAATGAATTTCAGTTGCAGCAGATTCTTATTCTGTTAGATTATTTGCAAACCAGCCAACTGCGTGAGAAGTAAGCTTTTGATTAGGGGCCAGTGATAATATTTCCAGCATGCAAACTTATGATATTCTGAGACTTAGCTCTATTTGTCGGAATTACAGAACGTTTTGAAGAACAATTGATTTAAGTACATATTGAATGGTTTAGGTATGGGCGGTATCGTCCCTGCTCCACTTCCTTATCGAGGAAACCACCAGGGTGGCAGAAACTTTGGTGGCATTATGCCCAAAAATCAGTTTTATGTGATGTACGGAAGAAACTGTGGAAAACTTCATGGAGATTTCTCGGACAGCGAATGTAACTTTACTTTATTGACATCTTTTTCATTTTTATTAATTAGCTGATGCTTAATCACATAGCAGTTACAATTATTTAATGCCTTAAAAATACTGCTAATTTATTTCCATGCTCTTAACTTGGGTGTTCATTGGCATAAGTAGATACTCCCACAATATATTCAATCGGACTGCTAGTTTTCAGACTTCTGTTTTGGATAAAAATGCAGGAGAATGCGCAGGAGATATATAAACTTTTACAAGATAAAGCTAGATTTCCTCCGTCAAGAACAGGCAAGAATTTTCTTTTCCTCCTGATCTGATTAGATGTGTCTTGGTTTGTTCATTATGTTGCCCCCGTCTCCTATTTATTCAACTGCATGAGATTGCCTAACCTCTACCCTGTTGGATTCAGTGTAGAGCATAGAAAACCTCATTATCTTTTATATGATTTAAAAAAATTAGGGAGCATACCATGATGTGGTTTCTCATTTTGATGTGTTTTGTCCGTCAGGTTACTTCAAAATGTATATGTATGGCTAGGAAAGGAGATAGATTATAACCACATTTCACATGATATAAGTCCATTAGGGAGCATATTTTAAGGCAGTTCATCATTTTGTTTTCTAAGAATGTGTAGTTAACCCGTAGTAAGCGCGTGCATCCTAATGAATGGTTTATTCTGTTTCATTTCATGGGTAGCTGGAGCAGTTTATGGGAACTTTATACTCATTGGAATGTTGGAATCAGAGATAGATAGTGCATAAGACTTTGTCTAAGCCTTTGGCTTCATCATACAATTGAAAAATAGACATTGAAGAAATTTTATGCAATTTTTAACATCTTGAATATAGTCTATAGGAGCTTATAATCTTAAGCAATTTTTTTTTTCCTGGAATTGCTATATGAAAGACAATAAGAAACACATATGTTCTCTTCCCTAAAATTTGTGTTTCCATGCTTTAGTCTCCACCGGTAAGATGCTTTATACTGGACATATTTTCATCAACTAATTTTTAGCCTTTTTAACTTGAAGATGAGTTGATGTAATGCCTGTTTCTCCTGTAGCTTTTCCAAACCAGAGTTCTCCTTATCAAGTTGCTTCTTTACTAATATGGGTGTGCTTTATACCTCTGGCTGCAGTCAATCGATGAGTCTATCCTTTTGGGTTTGGAAGAAGTGGAGAAGAAGTCTGATATTGATGATATCTTAAGTTATAGGTCTGCGGCAGAAAGTGAGATGCAGGTATGGAGAATTAGTTTGTTGTTGTAGCATTTTATATCTTGAAAGAGATACCAAAGGTGGTTCAGATATATATCCCCTTATAAGAGATAATTATGTCCTAGCATTGGCTTTTTCTTATCTTCCTGTTTGCGTTTGGAATTATAATGCAGGAAGCTTGCTCAGAACTGACTGGGAACATGGGAGTAAGTAGTGCCACTAACTCCGAAAAGGAACCGAGTGCCTCTGAAAAGGAACAGAGTGATGATCTTACATCAAATAAGTCACGTGGGTGGTTGAACTGGTTGTCAAGGGGAATGCTTGGTGCCGGAGCTACAGATGATTCTAGTCAGTTTTCTGGTGTTGTTTCTGATGAAGTTGTCAAGGTAATTTTTTTACCATTTAATAGTAGTGGCTTTAATTAATTCTCCGAGATATCCTATTAATTGTTCCTTTACTGCAGGATATACACGAGGCGACAAAATTTCACCCTCTTTCTTCGTCTCCTAGAAATATAAGTGCAACTGGTAAAATCTGCACGTGCTCAATTAGACTCAACGTACACAAAATTTCTGCTACTTTGCAACATATAAATGGGTAAGTTACAATTTCACAAATACGTCATCATGGTCTATACCTTAAATAGTTTCTTCTTTTCATCTGTTCTTTATATGATTTTTTCCACAGGAGTTCTTCTCAAGTTATAACAGAGTTGGACATTCTGGGGGTGATTGTTGAATGCAAGTCTTGGAAAGAGTCTACTGCCATGATTGTTTCTATTAATTCTGGAAAGCTGGTCTATCCTCGAAATGGGAAAGAAATTATTACCATGAAAGGGGTTTGTGTCCCAATATGCTGTTATGCGCGTGTCATTTAATTAAAAATTGCTTTTTATCTAAAATCATGAATCTTTTTAGACTAATGCTTGCTTAATAAGGTGATGTGAGCCATCTGGCTGTAACTTATGCTCTCCGGTCGTTATAGATTTTTTTGTACCGCTTCAGGAAATAATTGAATTCTAATGTTTTATGCAGGTTTGTTCTCAGAGTGATGCACTAGAGATGATACCTGCGTATGTCGTGCGGTTGGAGTTGTCTCAACATCATGATGTTGCATTGTCATTAAAGGTGAGCTAGTTGTACCTTGCATCAGCGTTTTTTGGAAAACCCCAACACCTGCTATTTTCTAAAGTCTTTGTTGTGTGTCTGTACCTAACAGTAGTTTTTTCCCTCTTGTTTCTGTAGGTCACCCTTCAACCACTTGAAGCTTCCTACGATGTAGACTTCTTTCTAGCTGTCAGTAGATTTTTTTCGGGTTCAAGATCATTCAAACTTCAACATGAAAGGGTGAGCTGTTACTTCATTATTTAGTTTTTGACAAATAAGGTTTAATTTAAACTTGGTTAAAAGTAATAGATAATGTCAATTTGTCTCCGTGATTCAGTATCATAGTGATCACAAGTCTGAAAGTTTATTCTGCGAATTGTAATGGATTTTTGGATTCTTGTGAATTGACCAAAGAATCCGGTGAAATGATTTTTTCGCCTGTTTATAATATTTTTTTTTCTCTCTTGTGACATAATAAATATTTTCAATAAATATTTTGTGAAAGAGGGCTCAAGAAAAGTTTCTTTCACCTCACATGGGAAAACAGATAACTGTTCTCGTATGTGGCTCAGGTTCTATCATCTCTCAATGGTCTTGAAAGTGCAACGCGATTGGCGGCGAAAGCTGAGTAAGTGTATCCTATGCAATGTTAGGCGTAGATTCACATCCTAATTAATCGTGGTGCTTATATGTGTCACTGTTTGTTTCATAGATACCTCTTATCAAGTCGGAATAAAGTGAAGTGGGACCTGGACATAAAAGATCTCACCATAAGTATCCCTGGACGGGTGGTTGAATCAGAAAGATATAATCTGGTATTTCGCTTATATAAGCATTTGATTGCCTTTTTACTCTTACTTTATCTTTCTCAGTACTCATTATATCTTATTATGCATCCCTGTGTGCAGGTTCTGGTATTGGAATCGCTTTCTATCAGATCCAGTAGTGTAGATTCTCTTAGCGCCAATCCAAGAATGCAGTCTGGTATGGTAGATGGGTTACAAAGTCCCGTTTCAGCCTTGGATGCTTTTAAAGTCAAAGATCTCTATGACCATTTTGAGATCAATATCTGTGACCTTGAGGTATAATATGTTTTCCTTTTTCTTTTTGATTGGAATTGTTTACGCAATTGTATATGTTCTTACATCTGCATCTTTTGCAGATGAAGCTGATGAAGACTCATTCTTTCCAAGAACTTTACCTTGTGGAAAAAACATCTCTACTTATCAAGTTAGCATCTTGTATAGTTTCAGAGGAGTCAATTTTGAAGCAGTTGGAGGTACTATTATTTAATCTCAGATTTCAAGTTGGCTGTGCTGTCTAATTTAGCTGAGTGAAAGAACAACTCATCAAAATTAGAGATCAAAATTTGGGTATTGATTATATGTCATTCCATTCATTTCAGGTTGAAGCTACTTTGTCTGTGATCAATGTACATTTTTCTCTGTCGATATTTGAAGGAGTCATGTCTGTGATTGAATATCTTGATATTCAGGATCATGGAGCTCAAGATGCTCCACCTTACCCTGTTCCTATCTTTTGCTTCACCATCATCACCAACTTGGCACTTTTCAGGTTGCACGTCATTCTTGAAAATGATGGAGAAGATAGCACAGTGCTTATTCTTTCTATGCAGCAGCTTGATCTCTGGTAGGTATTTGCAACCATAAAGGAGCTCATTTTGTGACATTTTACGGTGTCAGTGGGAAGTTAACTTCAGCTATTAAAAAAGCAAAAATACAGTGTTTTGTTTGTTGTATATATATACATTTACAGCGGCTATGTCTGCTTGTTTTGCCAAGCAATTGAATATACTCTCATGCTTCTCATCATACACATATTTGGTTAGAAAATCGCTGCCTATGACTCATCTAATGATGTTATGGTCAAAAACACGCCCATTCAATTATTTTTCTCTTGGTTTAATATGGTAGCTCTTGGGGTTCCTGACAAGTGTTCTTGTAAAATTTTCATTTTCAGGTATTCACTTACTGAATATGAAGAGTGGTCGGTCCGTGTGAAAGCATTGGAAATGATAGCTTGCTCCTCTAAAAATTCTGCTGACAGTCAGCTTTTATGTTCATCTGGGGATCTACTCAATTCATACTCTGCCCATCGACAGGGGATTGATGCTCAAAGTAGCAATCAACCAAACATTATTGGTAACAATACAACTCCCGATGCTGTTGTCAGCATAAATTGCAAGGTTTCTGGAAGTAGAAGTTTTGTCTCTCACAAGTATACAATGTATTGGAGAGGCGCTGAACTCCATTGCTATCCATACATATTTGGCTCACTGACAAGTTTTTTGGATAAGATAACTTCCTATAAGATCACTTCTGCCAATATGAATCCTTCTAGCCTTTCTGCAGTGACCAGTACTCCAACAGAATTTCCTCAGTTTGGTTTTGAAAGGTTTGGATTCTCAAACTTCACTGGAAGTAGATCCTGTGGCAGCATTCCTCTTGACAAATATCCATTTGTGACAATTTACAATTCTGATTCTCTTGGTAGCTTAGAAAGTTCTCTTTGTTATTCAACTTCTGACTGGAGGAAGTCATTTATGTTAAGGAATAAAAAAGAGGGGGCAGAAATAGGTTTGAACTGCAAATGTAACAGCTGTACTTCCCAACAGAAATGTGACTATCCTCTGAATGAGCTTGCGTCCTCCAGAGGTCTTGGTCAGACCAATCTCTTTACTGTTGATGTGCATGTCTTCAACACCAATGTTCATTTTCATGATGCTTCAAGTGTTTTTGGAACAATTAAACTGCCAGTATCCCGATACTTCCTTACCTTTTCAGATGATTGTTTCGATTTGGTTGCCTCTGCTGAAGACTTGATGCTGGAGTCATCTTTGTTCACCAACTATTCTGGCGGGTTTCTTTGGAGACATTCATTAACAGATGTCTCGCCGGTCTTGAACCTACGTGTAAGGAAGAGGAATTTAGAGCCTTCTGATTCTGAACTTGAAGTGAGCATTGGTATTCAGCACACATGCTGCATTTTGCTGCCGGAATATTTGGCCATTATAATTGGATACTTCTCCCTTCCTGATTGGACTTCGAAGTCAGGCCTGCATTCATTACCACAAGCTACTGAGTTCACCAAGGCTCATTCTGACTTTGCCATTACTTATAAAATTGAGATTCTGGACTCCACTTTGATTTTTCCTGTGGAAAATGATGACTGTCGGCAACTGAATGCTGATATTCAGCAGTTATATATTAGTTTTATGCTAGAGAGTAATCTGAGCAATGTGGTGCAGCACATACCGCAGGAATGTATGATTCAGCTTAGTCAAGACGCAGGGCGAACCGACTGCTTAAACATATTTGCACGAGACTTATCTTTATCATTGCTGCTTTCTGAGAATGGTATATCAACATTCAAGAAAGATGCTGTGTGCAGAAGTATCAAGCTAGCTCCTAGCATTTTTGCTGACGCTTGGATTAGATTACCTTGTAATCACAATTCATTATCAGATGTAGCATGTGTTATGTCCAGGGTTGAAGTTTGTGAGATTGTTGTGGATGGTAGGTTCTGTAGCCTTTTTATGTTAACTTCTGTTTCTTCAGCTTTTTTTTTTCTCTCTCTCTCTCTCTCTAGTGAATATGTATTTCCAAGAGATTCATTCATTTTTTTTTTCTTTGCAGATTCAGATGCCTTGGATGGGTTTAAGGAATTTCTTGATGTGATTGACCAGTTTGCTTCCGTTGATGAGGAATCGAAACTGTTCGTGTCTGATGTTCCTCAGTTTTTCCATACAAAGATGCGTCTAAAGCAAGAAGTGACAGTTGAACCCCTTGAATCTTCCACACGCTTTATGAAATTTAGATTTTTTGTCAATCTTTTGACGATAAAACTGCATGGGCTAAAAAAAGATCCTGGAACACTGCTGTCAGAACCAATGCTTCAGGCTGATGTGAAATTTGTTTGCTCTGGAGAACTGAAAGATAATTTCCCAATGAGCTTGGATGTTCAATTTTTCGAAATTGGGCTTTATTCATTGCTAAGTTCAGTCATGTTAGCTAAATGCAACAGTGCATATGGGGATCCTTCAGCACTTAAATTCAGATTCACAGAGAAGGCTGAAAATGATTTTGATTTTTGTTTTTCTCTACCATCCTTAGACATCTGGGTGCACTCTTTTGATTGGATTGCAGCTATTGAACTTCTTAAATCTTGTGCCCAGAAACTGGAAGACAGTAGCGGAGACTCTTCTTTGCCAAAAGGATCAATCTTGGATGTGCATGATTCTACAGAAGCAGTTAGGAATATTTGTGAGAATACTGATCAAGTTCCAAACATTTTGCAATCTGGGGTATCAGAGAACTCTAGTGAAGTTATGGCATTTACTGTAAGGTCAGAGATTGTTGGTGTCAATTTCCATTATCCTCTGTGCATAAGCCATACAGAATTTCCGGGGTTCATGGCCACAGATATTCACAAAATACCTGAGGAAGAGCACCAAAAAACTTTTAAAGGGAGATACTGTAAATATGTTTCTGTTACAGCAATAAGTAGGGGCGGTGAACTCTCTATTTGTGGAAAAGATGTTAAACTTAGCTATAAGATCGAAAAGCTCGAAGGGATTCTTGCCATATCCAGCGTTGATACTGTCAGGTCTTGTTCTCTATTTGGGGCATCACAACTAGATGTAGAAACTAGTATTCAGATGGATCAGAAAAATATTATGAGCATAGATGTTGAGATTCTGTCCGACAACGTAGAGTTTCATGCATCACACCAAGTACTATCTTTCTTTCATGGAGTTACATTTGATGCACCTGAGACGCCATCTTCACGAAATCCAGAAGGAAACATGAGTATGAAAGTCCAGATAAGAGAAGTGTCTCTTCTTATATCAGATGGAAGGGTACGCTTGTACTTTATATAGTAACTAATATATCTCTGTCAATGTTATTTAACATGGAAGTGCCCTCACAAGTATTAACTTTTGCTGTCAATTTACTGTGTTGCCACTTCTGTTGCGCCATAATCCATTTCTTTGTTCCGTAGCTCACATTTTCTTTCTGTTTACCTCATTTCCGCATGCTATTGTGTTTTATACCTGCATCATTTCTCCCACTTTTATGTTCTTTAGTTGCTGCATTTGCATATGGTATGGTTTTGCCACTGTGCCTTGTATGTGTTTGTATTCGCGATCAGTTATTGTATGCTTATGAATCTAATGGTACTTCTTTGTAATTAGAGCTTGAGCTGAAAAGCTTAGATTTTGTCACTGTTGAGAAACTTGATTTGGTGGGTGAATGTTGGTTGGTTTCAACTATATAACCAAGGCTGGAAAAGCAAGATATGTACAAATTTATCTGCCATGCATTATCTAGAACATGTTTTGCTCCATGTCTGTCTGTGACCTCTTCCCTAGAGCTTTTGTACTGTGTATGTGATACTTTAGCTTGAGCTTTTGAGCTACTTCTGCTAAAGACTTCTTTTGTCTCTTGACTTTCATGCAGTGGGGATGTAGCAGTCTTCTTCTTGAAGTTCTTATGAGAAAATTTCGCCTGCAAGGTAATCTGACCGAAAAGAACATGGAGAGTTTGGTATCATGTGATCTTGAAGTGAATTATAATAATATGCACAAGGTACAGGGCAGAAACCGAATCCTCCTGTCATTTTTATCTTTGTTTTGGTATTATGCTGATAACTACCCGTGGATATATGTTTAAGGTCTTGTGGGAGCCTTTTATTGAGCCCTGGAATTTCGATATTCAATTATCCAGAAAATTTGAGGCAAATGCTTTGCTGAACAATGCTGGGATCACTGAAGTAATTGTTGCATCATCAAATCAGCTCAATGTGAATTTAACAGAATCTCTTTTTGAGGTAAGATGAGATATAATTTTTTTCCGTATTAAAATGTTTCTGTGGTTAAGCTTGGTTTATTATCCAATCCTCAGTTCTGGATGTGGTTTTAGTTCTCAGTCCTATAATCAAATATCTCGCTAGTTTACTGATGGGATTAGTAGCTTCCAACGTTCTATGTAGTTATATTGTTAATAAGACTGTGGGTATTCAAAAAATCCCACAACGAGTAGGAGACAAAAAATCTTTATCATCCTAAAGGCACCAAGGCCCTTAACTTAGCTTTTGTGATGAGCTCTATCCAAGTGTCTTCGTGTTCTTTGTTTGGGCCCAACCCTTAGTCAATGATCATCAAAAATATGCTTGCAGATTTGTTATTTGTAAATCCTTTAGTTCAATATATGCTGATTTTGCCCCTTTCCTGTTGAAGTGCATTTTCAGGATAATTGAGATGTCGAAGACTTTGGAATTGATGGAAACAGATGCTGTTCCTGATGAGAATGGATTGCCATTTTACCACACCAGAAGTACCAATACAGAACAATATTCTCCATATATACTTCAGAATTTAACTTCCCTTCCTTTGGGTTACCAAGTTTTCCAAGGACACGATTCAGGTGTGCTCAGTATGTTAGCTCCAGTGGCTCAAAACTTTGTGCAACCGGGTTCCTCTGTTCCCATCTTTCTTGATAAGAGTGACACACTACGTATTCCTGATAGACGTCGAAGTCATTTTGGTTGTTTCAGCAGCGAATCTGGTGATGCCACACATCACTATATGAAGGTCCAGCTTGACGGAACATCTTTTGCTTCTCCTCCCCATTCAATGGATAGAATTGGCCTTTCCTATTTTGAGGTCGATTTTTCCAAAACATCAAACTCCAGTTATAATGTTGAGAAAGCAGGTAAATCTGGTTCTGGGAGCAGCTTTGTTGTTCCTGTTGTGTTTGAGGTTTCATTGCAGCAGCAGAGCAAGTTGATTCGAGTATATTCAACAGTACGTAAGAATTCATTACAATGTATAAGTTCTGTATTCCTTATAAATTTCGAGTCTGCTTATGATCTTTTTGCTATTTTAGGTAATAATTCTGAACTCCACATCCATGCCTTTGGAACTTCGCTTTGATATTCCATTTGGTGTCTCCCCCAAGGTTATTAAATTCTAATATACCAGTTTGTTCAATCTGTAGTTGACTTCTTTTTTTTTTTTTTAAATGTGGATATGGGATCATGTCTAGCTAAAGCTTTGGTTTCAGAATATCTATCTCTGTGTTCTTGCATTATCTTAATTTCAGTTAGCTTAAGTCACAGGTTTGTTGACCAAAAAAAGTCACAGGTTTTAGATTTGTTTCATTTCCGTTCTTGCATTATCGTAATTGGGGTTTCCTTTGACGGCAATTCTAAGTCTCTCTAGAAGAACTATCTTTGTTCTATTGTGCTGTGCTATAAGTTTTTGTTTTTTGGTTTCTCTTCTTTAGTTTCCCTAACTCGTTGATTTTAACACCATTTTTGTTATTCTTATGTCATTCTATTTCAGATCCTAGATCCTATTTTCCCTGGTCAAGAATTTCCACTGCCTCTGCACTTGGCTAAATCTGGCCGGCTACGGTGGCGTCCCCTCGGTGATTCTTATTTGTGGAGTGAAGCCCATAGCATCTCCAAAATTCTTTCTCAGGATAGCAGGATAGGATTTCGTCGGTCTTTTGCCTGCTATCCATGTCACCCTAGTCATGAACCATTCAGATGTTGCATATCTGTTCAGAACATTAGCTTGCCGGCATCATTTTATCTTAATGATGTGCCAGGTGGAAATTTTGGTCGGCAGTTGCATAACCTTGACCAATCAAGAGAGCGATTCATTCATCAAGTGACTTTAAGTACTCCATTTGTTGTGGGCAACTGTCTTCCAGAACTAATATCACTTTCTATCGAAAGTGGTGGCATAACCCAGACTACATCCCTTTCTGAGGTATATACAGTTTTCTTCTGGAAGAAAGAGTTGAATCATGTTCTTTAATCGTTTGTGTGGTATTATCTACGTGACAAGAAAATTTATCTTTTTAGGGGGAGACTCCATTTCATCATATTGATCCTTCACATGACCTTGTCCTTGAGTTCAAATTAAATGGCTCTAGACCATCATCTTTGAAGTTTCCACGCTCAGAAACTTTTAGCACATTGGCTAAGTTCAGTGGAGGGAAGTTCTGTCAGATTGAAACTGTTTCCTTTGATTCATATCTTGGTGGTGGTAAGGTTTATCATTTTATATTTATAATTTGGCTATTATTTTGAGACAGTTTTAATATTGGTTATCTTATAGGTTCTGTCTATGTGTCGTGTGAGAAAACAATGGATGCAACATGTGGGGCTCGGGAAGTATCTATCTTTGTCCCATTTCTATTGTATAACTGCACTGGAACACCTCTGATTGTTTCAGACAACACCAATGAAGCTAATGGAATGCACAGCGTAATTCCATCCTGCTACAACCTGATAGAGCAGCATTTTGTTCAAAGTAAAAAAGTTGGTCTCGGCATTTTGACTTCTGAGAAAGATTTGCTAGATAAGACTCCAATTGCGGATGCCCCTTCTAGTCCTTCGTCATCAGAGTGCAGCAACACTGCTTTCAGTATTGAGAGATTTGTGGATAAGCATGCGACTTCATCAACTCGCCAAGTCCCTTTTGCAGCATATTCACAAGACTCAGCAACTGTTAGCAAGAGAAGCCTTTCTTCAAAAAGTTTAAGAGAGGTGTGCTTCGAAGGTAATGAGCCTGAAAAAGTAAAGGCATGCATTTATTCACCTTGCCCTATTTCCATGGCCAGTGACACCATGATCCGAGTCAAAAGGGACCTGCCAGGATATAATTCAAATAGCGCATATTCTATGTGGTCTGCCCCATTTCCTCTTGTCCCACCCAGTGGTTCAACCAATGTAGTTGTCCCACAACCGTCGCCTGGTGAATCATCTTTTTTATCTGTGACGTGTTCTATTCTTGGTGGTGCGTTAGCAGGGAGAACACAAGCAATTACTTTCCAACCTAGGTGATAGATAGATTCACCAAAATCTTTGATTTCTCCTATATCATTTTTTCTATGTATCCACTAAACAAAACCCATGTCGCAGATACATCATCTGTAATTCATGCAGCCAGAACCTATGTTACAAGCAGAAGGGAACTAATGTAGTTTCTCATTTGGCTGTTGGACAGCATTCTCAGCTTCAATGGACAGATACTATGCGGTTCGTTCTTTTCTTACTTAAGTCTTTTATTCTTGGGGTTAACGGGTGTTTTTAATAAATATATTGACATGCATTTAATCTTCCATTGTTATCTCATGTAAAAAGTACTTCCTTGTATTTTTCTTCTAATTTTCGTAGTTATTTTGATATTGTCATCTCAGTTTTGTCTTTGTGCCTGCTTACCTGTCAACTTTCAATTTCTCATCCCTGAAAACCTGGAACTCATTTGGGAACCACCATTGTTGCTACTTTGTTCTGACAAGTTGTAGTGAAAGATTTATACCTCTATGTCACCTACTCTTCTATTTAAACAGGGAGTTACTAGTTTCAATCCGTTTAAATGAGCCTGGATGGCAATGGTCAGGCAGCTTCTTGCCAGATCATTTAGGTGATACACAGCTGAAGATTTGGAACTATGTTAATAAAGCTTTCAACATGGTGCGGGTGGAAATTCAGAATGCTAGTATGTCAAGCGGAGATGAAAAGATTGTAGGGAGTGTCCACGGAAATTTTGGGACAAACTTTATTCTATTATCAGATGATGACATGGGCTATATGCCTTACAGGATTGATAATTTCTCGAATGAGGTGAGTAATGTAATAATTGGTAGTTCTGTAATCCAGCGGAAGAGTTTTAGTTATAATTCCCTTCAGTTCACAAGTCGTTTGACTCTACATTATAAGCATCATTCTGTGTACACATCAAGCATTCAGAACATCAAACTGAGTAATCAATATCTGTTACGGCTAAAACTGTGCATGATTTTTCTCTGGTGTCTTTCGTGTGAGCTATGCCAGTTCTGTCTTTACGCTAGCATGTTAGTTTGGGATCCACTTGTACTTATTGGTGAAAATGTAGATACTATGAAATGTGAAAGATATTGAAAATGCAGACTTACCTCATAACTCTTCTTGTTGAAAACTTGCTTTTCCAATTCACGGATGTATAGAATCATAGTGATTTTGAAACCCTTATGTTTTCTACTTATTTTTTCTATGGCTGGCAGAGATTGCGGGTTTATCAACAAAAATGTGAAACTTTTGATACCATAGTTCATCCTTACACGTCTTGCCCTTATGCTTGGGATGAACCCTGTTATCCACATCGCTTGACCATTGAGGTATGGTGATTACATTTTTTGCTTATAAACAAATCGGCAATCGGCATTTGTGATCTGTTAAAGCTTCTCTCTGCAGGGGTTACTTTCCTTTCCTTTCTCACGTTGTTTTCTCTTATTGAGGAATGTAGGTGCCAGGAGAACGTGTTATAGGCTCTTATGCATTTGAGATAACAAAACAACCTATCCCAGTGCACTTGCGCTCCACCTCTGAGGTATATATTTGACATACAGCTTTGTTATTTGTATATTTGTGGTTATATTGGCTTCTGCTGAGTGGCTCCTACATGGTAGACTCATCTTTATCTTGGAATGCAAGTCAGTTTCTGCTCCTAACATATTAAGGCATTGTCGGCATGCTTTCAAAAGCATGTGTTATGAACAGAAAAAGAATAGCCGGTCTTTGATAAATCAAAATTGGGAAAAATATTAGCATGAAAATTGGAGTAAGACATCTTCTACACTTCTAGCTAAGTGTATCTGCAAAATTACCTTTGCAAATTAAGTTTGGACTCGATCAGCATAGGCTCTATGGGCCTGCTCTTGTTAGGTGGTTAAACTTTGTAATATCCAGTAGCGCACAGCTGGATGTTATGAATGCATGTTTTTTTGTTTCTCTGTCGGAATGCTGAAATTCAAGTCAGTATCATATTCTTAGCCTTGTACATTTTCTGTTGTTAGACCTTGTAAAATTTGATTGAACAAATGAACAAGTGATGGCACCGTAAGTTACAATGACATTTAAATAGTTACTCTAGAAAAAGAAAAAAAACAGATACCAGGTAATGGCGGGAAAATAAAGACATATAATAGACGAGACCAACCAGTTTACCCTTCGTTTTATACGTTCTTTTATGTTCAACATAACAAATGCAAAGATGCACTTAGAGGACAAGGTTTTATCATTGTGTCTGTTTTGTGTGGCCCTTCTATCACTGAATCTCAGATATATTAATCAAATTATTTGTTTTGTTTAACCTTGTTCAGAAACCTGAAAGGATACTGTTGCTATCAATCAGTGCCGAAGGAGCTACAAAGGTATAATTTTTCTTATTTCAGTCTCTTTTACTTAGCCAATTTACTGAGGACACTACTACTTTTCTCTATGTTTCTGATGCAACTTGTTCATTTTCTCTTTTTCCATTCCAGGTTTTCAGTGTTGTAGATTCAGGTTATCACACCATGAAAGATATAAAGGAAACGTTTAACTCCAAATTCCATGAGAAGGGAAAGCAAAAGTTTCAGAATGAGAACATCACCCGTTACACAGAAAAGTTCTTGCTTGTCCTGCCAAGCGTTGGTATATCTTTGGTTAACTCCCATCCACAGGTAACCATTCCCCGACGATACAAAGAACTTCTATATTACATCTCAGGATTCTTGTAACACTCCATTAATTTTCCTTCTGACAGGAATTAGTGTATGCTTGTGCGTCAAATGTTGTGTTAGATTTAAATCAGAGTGTAGATCAGCAGAAGCTTTCCTTTCAGATCTCTTCATTACAGATAGACAACCCACTTCACAATTCTTCGTATCCTGTCATATTATCTTTCAACCATGACCACAGAGGCATTCTTCCTGACTGGAGTATTAAGGATAACACAGCTAAGTTTTCAACTGAAACTGTTCAGAAAGTTAGGAGTAACACCTGTGATGCTGTACTCTACGTTGGCCTAGCAAAGTGGCGGAAGAAAGATGTTTCACTTGTTTCTTTTGAATACATAAATCTAAGGTATGATTAATGGTAAAATTCTCCTTAGTATCCACACATCTCATTGGATTGATGAATTTGGACTTTATTATTATATACGTCTTGTTACCAACTCTCAGTTTCTCTTTAAAAATATGTAGGATTGGTGAATTTGGACTGGAGCTCGAGCTACAAACATTATTATCCTTGTTGGAGTTCGTAAGAGAAGTACTTCCTAATTCTCAGGCTAGACTCCTGCCGCTCTCAGATCCAACACTACACCCTCTGATTTATGACACTGGTTCCAAGGATATAAGTTTGGAAGGTGCTCCAAGAAACATTCCTGTATTTAACAAAAGTCAGAGAAGCATTGTATCTCTACCTACAGTAGTTCCGATTGGAGCTCCTTGGCAGCATATTCACTTGTTGGCTCGAAGACACAGGAAGATTTATGTTGAAACATTCGACTTGGCCCCTATCAAGTTTACGTTAAGGTTAGCTAGTTTTCTATCAAGACAAAAATATACTTTTGGTATCCTATTTACATGTGTCCTTTGTGTGTCAAAATATTGACAGCTTCTGCAGTGCTCCCTGGATGCTTAGGAATGGCATTCTTACTTCAGGGGAGTCTCTTATCCATGTATGTACCTTCACTTTTCTTGAAGCATCCGTTAGATATACTGCATAATTTGTAGCTGCTTAGATTCAATGCATAAATTATTTGTGACGTTAGGGTTTGAACAGTCCTCCCTTTCTCGGCATATTAAACTTCCCATCTCTTACTTTTTTTTGTCATATTTTATTTTTAACACTGGGATCACCTGACCGAATATAAGAGTGAAGGGAGAACAGATAAGTGGTCTTTGATCAATGGTTTAGTTGGGAGCTTTTATGGCTCTGGAATAGATTATGGACTTCAAAAAAACCCTACACGGTTTCTGATTATGGACTTCTTTTTTTTTTTTGTCACCAGAGACTCCAGTTTATTTCTTGAAAAATAATGAGAGTTTGATCCTGAATCTTTTCATTAGCTTTTGTAATTTTTATCCTTGGATCCGGTTGTAAGGAATATAACACAATATAGATTCATTATTGCATTATAGATTAAACTATGTTTTATTTAATACAGTTAACTGAACCATTATGATCCGATAACAGAGAGGTCTTATGGCACTTGCTGATGTCGAAGGTGCTCGAATACATCTCAAGCAATTGTCAATAGCTCATCGCATGACTAGTTGGCAATCATTTCAAGAGATTCTTGTTGGGCACTATACCCGTCAAATTATTCATGAGATGTACAAGGTAAGAACTGCAGAAGCGCCATTTTTAACTTACTGCTCGTACTCTTCACTAGCCCATCGTCCTACTTTATAAATGCCCACTTTACCTGCTAGATATATTTCTCCAATCCGCTATACCTGTTTCCTCTTGATTATTAACACACAGGTGTTCGGGTCTGCTGGTGTTATTGGTAATCCCATTGGATTTGCGAGGAATGTTGCACTTGGAATTAAAGATTTCCTTTCAGCGCCCAGCAGGAGTGTCTCAAAGGTAATGACTAAAATCTTTCCTTAGTTATATCTGGTTTGGTTACTTTTTTCACTCATATGCTAACCTAGGTTTACTTGAACAGAGCCCAGCAGGAATTATCCAAGGTATGGCTCATGGAACCACGAGTCTCGTGAGTAGCACTGTTTATGCTTTAAGTGATGCTGCCACTCAATTTAGTAAAGCTGCACACAAGGTAATACACATCTGTTTTGTTAAAAGCAAAAATGTGATTGCCCCCTTCAAGAAAATCTTAACAAAATTTTCAACTCTTTACAGGGTATTGTTGCATTTACATTCAGTGACCATGATGTGGCAAGAATGGAAAAGCAGCAATTAGGTGAAGGATCACGTAGCAAAGGAGTTATAGGTGAAGTGTTTGAGGTATATCATAAGTCTGTCTTATATACTGGTTTGATGTTAACTGTGTCTGAAAAGTGATGGTACTCCATGTCAGTTAACAGTGTCTTATTAGCCATCAACTCGGTCTTCCTTTGAACTTGCGTAAATAATTATGGCCTGGAAACCCACATCTGAAGAATGAATATTGCACTGTTTCATCCAATTCTTATAATTGGTTGTAGATAAGATAAAAATTTCTGTCCTCATCGTTGGTTTATACTTTTCACGATGTTCATCACAGGGACTCACTGGTCTTCTTCAGTCACCAATAAGAGGAGCTGAGAAACATGGTCTTCCAGGCGTCATCTCAGGTAATTAAGCGAGAACCATCGCTTAAGTCATATACAGATCGAGACATCTGATGTGCGTTTAGTAGGTTTCCTTTGTGTCGCGCTTAGTAATTGATGCTTGTTAATCGGGTTGCTGTATATGGTTCAGGAATGGCTTTGGGAATTACTGGACTTGTGGCCAGACCAACAGCTAGTATCCTTGAGGTGACTGGAAAAACCGCACAGAGTATCAGAAACCGAAGCAGACTTCATAACATAAGATCCCAAAGGCATAGGCTTCGTCTTCCCAGGCCTCTGAGTAGAGAACAACCTCTCAGGCCTTACTCATGGGAAGAAGCGGTTGGGAAAGCCGTACTTACGGAGGTTGGAGATACACTGAAGTTCAAAGGCGAGACGCTGATAAAATGCAAAGCCCTCAAGCAAGAAGGAGCTTTTGTTGTGATTACAGGGAGACTGGTATTGGTTGTAAGCAGCCCAAGCTTGGTAGATATCAGGAAACCAGGATTTCTAGGCGTTCCAATAGATTTGGTATGGAATATCGAAAGAGAAATAGGTTTGGAGAGTGTAATACACACAGATTCTAGTGGAGGAGTTGTCCGCATCATAGGAAGCAATTCAGATGGTGTATGGAATTGGAGACAGAACCAGCAGAAGATTAGCCCGACCAGAAAACGATGGAACAATCCTTCAGCCCAACCGCTTCTGCAGACCAACTTAGAACTTCCATCTGAGGAAGAAGCAGAAGAGTTGTTGAATGTGTTGTTATCGACTATAGAAATTGGGAAAAGTCGAAGCTGGCACAGTCGATTTGTTCTAAGCCGAAGTAACGTCAGTTAAACGGAAAGTTGCTACCGGACACTTAAGTGCATAGAATAACAGGATTCAGTAATTCTTGTAGTTTTCTTAGGCAGTGTACATGAGAGGTTTTGTAATACTAGTTTCAGAAAATCTGTAGTCACACAAAAAAAACAATGAAAACAACCGGAAGTTGTACCGGAGACTTGAGTGCATAGAATAATAGGATTCAGTAATTCTTTATTTTTTCTTAGGTAGTGTACTGTGTACATGAGAGGCTTTGTGATACTTATTTAGAATTTACGGTCGGATAATTCATAGACAACAAACCTTCTCTGAGTATGGTTGCATACTTGCATCTGTGTGTTTCATGTTAAATAGTGAATTTTATAATCGCATGGTTAAAACGGTAAATTATAGTGGTACCAAACACACAGATGATTCGTTTATCTCTAACAGTAGTTCGCTTTTTTTTTTTACAGTCTAAGAGCTTTATTAGAAAAACAAAAGGAGTAACGGCCTTGCAGGTTCTTTTCAGGAACGAAATTCATACATTGGGGAGAGGGAGAATAAGAGAAAAAAGCTCAGTTGGGTTTTATTCTAATGATGTGAAAGCCAAGAACAAGAAAAACAAAATATCTCCCATTAATATACCCTTGCAGAGATATAGAAGATTTAATCAAGAGAGGTTTTGACAAGCTGAGCCACAGAATTGGCCAAAGCATCAGCAGCTTCTTGTGTGGATGCTTCCGCATATACTCTCACCACATCTTCCGTACCTGATGGCCTGATGAAAGCTCTGCCTCTTGGGTATTTCTTGATTTCAGCATTAATGGCATCTTGAATCCCCAACGGTTTCAGAGCCTCGGTTTCGGAGCTCATGGTCACAACTGCTGTTCTGTCTAGAACTTCGACCTTAAGCTGTCTACTAGGAAGGTCCTTGTATAGCTCATTCCACTTTTGTACTGACCACCCCATGTGTTGCAGAATCACTTCAACCAAGAGCAATCCACTTAAAGCGTCACCAACCGCTTGGTTTATCAGATTACTCACTGCCACTAGTCTAGAAACCGCTTTGTGCTCTTCAGAGCCTTGAGTAAGATCCTTTTGTTTGCCCCCTAACCAAGATAGAAAAGACTCTGAGAAGAGTATAGTCCCGTGGCCATTAGCTTCAAAGTAAAGTCCAATATCATACTCTGCTGCTTTGTCGTGTGAATGCTTTACCCCTGTTTTTGCAAAAGCAACATCTAAACCCAACTGCCTCAGGTAATCCGTGGATGCTCCATTCGCATAAGCTGTCTGCACAACACCAAGACGAGAATGCTTCCCTTCTTCATCCGCATCCAGAGTGTTCAGTTGCTCTTTAATAAAGAGGGCAAACAAAGATAGGATCTTATCACCGTCAAGTAGCTCAACCTTGTCATCAGAAGAGCCTGAAGGAATGTAAAAGTAAACCAATCGATCCGCATCGCCATCAAAACTGGCACACCTCACCCCAACATCCTTTGACCCAAATCCTAAAGGCACAACCTTTTCTTTCTGCACGAAATCAGCACCTACACCTTCATTAAGCACACCTCCATCTCTACCTGTGTTACGAATCTCAAGATCTAAATTGTTCAAAGATCCTCTTAGCTCCTCAAACTTCTGCCCACCTACACCATTAGCACCATCCAAAACCAATTTGCTAATCTCTAGCTTGTTATTCTCACTAATTGGGATCAGATCAATCAAACACTTAAACGAGGTAGAGAGATTCTCAAAGTAATCTTTCTCAGTTGCCTTAAGACCTTTGTTCTTAGCTCTCACCATCCAATGTAACTGCGGCGTTGTCAAAATCCCAACGTCAATCGCAACAGATGGCATAACAGAGGAAACTCCGATTTCGGCAGCTCGAAGAAGGGATTCACCACTAGGTCTCGTATCCCTCCCTAACCACACCTCTCCACCTTTATATCCTCCGATTAGAATCCCTTCCTTGTCAACGAAGTCTGTAATCAACGAGATGAGTTCTCCGGAAGAAGATGCGTTTGCGATCTGATCTGCGAAAGGCTCCCATTCCTGAGAAAGCATACCACCAGATGGGTCTGCGACTTTGATGCCATTGTCGGAGACTCTGTTGTGCGACGCGGTGATCATGAGCCCGATGGTTGATGAACCGAGCTTGAGAGATCGGAGAGCCGAGAGAATCCCAACTCTATAGACAGTGGATTCCAAGAAAGTAGCGTCGCCTCGAAACCCAGCTGTTCCATAGGAAAGCTTGAGACCTTGAGGAATCGGAAAGAGCTCTGATGATTTGAGGAGTGAAGCGATTTGGGTATTGTCCATGGCGTTAGCGAGAGATGGGATCAGCGATGGAGGAAGAGGACACTCGGGATTTTTAACCCTTAGAGGATGGCGTTCATCGGAAAAGGAGTCGGTGACATACTGTGACTTGATGATTCTTTAGCGTCTCTGATCTCCTCTTCCCTCCTCTGCGTAACCTCCATTTCTGGCGATGGATTTCAGCTTCAAAGCCCTGTAGTTAGCTTTAAAGACTAAAGAAAACAAAAATTGATTTATATTTTGCGTAAATAAAATATATACGCGACAAAGAAACAGGCTAAAATGTTATTGGGCCTTTTTGGTTTATAAGCCTTTTTGGTTAATCAGAGTGGCCCTCTCAGTTCGCGCCGACGACAGTACCGGGAGTTAATTGTTGGGCGATTGCAGTGGTGGATCGGAAATTTTATTCGCTTACCCGTGGATCTACCTGATCCGGATCTGATTGAAGCTCCGCTTTCTGTTTAGTGCGGATGCAATTGATCTCAGATTTTGACTTGTGAGAGAGATCGAAATGTTGCGTGCAAGAGCATTTCGGCAAACCAATGGTAAGATTGTGAAGATTCAGGTACATCCCACGCATCCATGGCTTGTTACGGCTGATGATTCGGATCACGTTTCCGTCTGGAACTGGGAGCATCGTCAGGTCTGGTTTTTCCCGAGTTTCTGTTTCGCTTCTGATCCCGAATCGAGAGGATCTTTAACGTATATGGCGATTTTTTGTAGGTGATTTATGAATTGAAAGCTGGTGGAGTTGACGAGCGTCGTTTAGTTGGTGCTAAGTTAGAGAAGCTTGCCGAAGGAGATTCCGGTGAGCCATTATCAACTTGTGCCCTTCAATTTTTCTGTTATCAGATTAAATTTGGTCTTCAATATTGACATTTATCGTTTTCTCAGTTCATAAAGGCAAACCAACTGAAGCTATTCGAGGAGGAGGTGTGAAGCAGGTGAAGTTCTACGACGATGATGTGCGTTATTGGCAACTGTGGCGTAATCGCTCTGCAGCTGCTGAATCTCCGTCAGCTGTCGATCATCTCACAACCGCTTTCACTTCTCCTGCTCCATCGACTAAAGGCCGCCATTTTTTGGTTATTTGTTGTGAGAATAAAGCCATTTTCTTGGACTTGGTGACAATGCGTGGTCGTGATGTGCCAAAGCAAGAGCTTGACAACAAGCCACTTCTCTGGTAAGTTCATTGCTTTTTTTTTCTTCTAGTTTTAGAGTATTGGTTTGCTTGACTCCTGGAACCTCGTGGATAGATGCCCCATCACTGTAGGCTGCCAATTTTGCTAGTCGCTTGAATCCTTAAAAAGATCTCCATTAGTTACTATGCTGGAAATTGATAGTCAAATGTAGACTATGCAAAAGTTGATGTGTGTAACGTATACTAGACAACTTTGATATCTGTTGTTCCAGTCAGTGTTGAACCTGCCTTTCTACTTTTCTGGTTTCTTCTGCTCCATAAAGTTGTAGAAATTCTTCCTTTCTTTGCAGCATGGAGTTTCTTACTAGATCATCTGGTGGTGATGGCCCTTTAGTTGCGTTTGGTTCAACTGATGGTGTCATTAGGGTTTTATCAATGATAACATGGAAGGTTTGTTTGTTCTTAAAATTGAATGCGCTGTGTTTCTCTCCTGAGTTTAAGGTCAAAGCTCTTGATACTGATTCTGTGCTAAATTTCCCTGAATGTTTACTTCCTTGCAGCTTGCACGTAGATATACTGGTGGCCATAAAGGATCAATTTATTGCTTGATGAATTTTATGGCATCATCTGGCGAAGTAAATACTCAATTCTTTCAAATTTCCCTTCTTTATTTCTCTGATTTTTTTTCAAGTTATTTACTTAATTCCATTTGACAGAGATGTCATGCAATTTCATGTAATTTAGAAAAAACATAAGCAAGGTCACCTACTAAACTTGACTGATATGTTAAACTTTAAAGGGATACTGGGTATGTATTGTCTTGGAAGTTTCTTACATATTTTTTTCCTTTTTGGGAACACTAAAGTCCAACATTTTTATTTAGTGGGAATCCAGGCTGCAACGGGTGCCTGTTACAATTTTATAAAATCCAGCCTTTAATTTTTATATATCTTAAACCGCACAAAAGAAGTTCATATGTCTTCAGAATAAGTTTGGGTTAACTTTAATGTACAGCCTAGCTTTGGGAGCGGAAGAATTTAAACATTGGCATCTCTTTTCCCTTTTGACTGTTGAAGACTCCACACTCATTTTATATCAGAATCATGTTTAGGTTATGTTGTTAACAAATTTGTACAACCAGCGGCCTTCTTTCCTTTTTATTATTACTTAGCACTTTTAAAGTGAATGCTTATCAACTAATATCTCTCCGTTATTCATCTGCAATACATGATACTAGCCATTCTCTATGTAACTGCTATTGCAGGCACTCCTTGTTTCAGGTGGCAGTGATGGGTTACTTGTACTGTGGAGTGCCGATCATGGCACTGATTCAAGGGAACTTGTACCCAAGCTTAGCTTAAAGGTATTCTTTTCATGCCTACTCTTTCGTGCAAAAGTCACAACCAAGGAAAATGTACCATTTTTATTTAGTTGGGCCTCTGATTCTGAATGTTGGATAATTAATAATTAGATTGTTATTTTTTTCGTCATCCTTTTGTGTTACTAGGCTGAGTAATGATAAGGGGAGTATGGAATGCACTTAATGTTTTTTTTTTTTTTTTCTTGTTTAAGTAGCATGCTCTTGTTTGCTTAATTAAGTTTATAGATTTCCTTTTCTCTGTAATACTGTTTTGTCCTGCCAGATATGGTTTGTAAAAGCTTTTGCTCACTTTCTTCGGATGTTCTTGTACTAATTGTCTAGGCACATGATGGTGGGGTGGTAGCTGTTGAGCTGTCAAGGGTAAGTGGAAGTGCTCCACAATTGATTACAATTGGTGCTGACAAGACATTGGCCATATGGGACACAATGACATTTAAGGTAATGTTGTATCTCATGTATGGATTTTCCATATTCCACCGACCTCTTTTTTTCAACATGTATGTCTACTTTTTGTCTACAGGAGCTACGAAGAATTAAACCTGTCCCAAAGCTAGCTTGCCATAGTGTTGCTTCTTGGTGTCACCCTCGAGCACCAAACCTTGATATTTTGACTTGCGTTAAAGATTCACACATATGGTATTCTTGGTTAAACATTCCATATCTATGGTAACATTTTTATGTATATTAGATGAGTGTCTAACGTTGTGACTTTTTACAGGTCTATTGAGCATCCGACTTATTCAGCCCTGACAAGGCCATTATGTGAACTTTCTTCCTTGGTTCCGCCTCAAGTACTTGCAACCCACAGAAAACTTAGGGTAATCAGCTCGTGCTACTTACTTAGTTTGTTACCTCTTGCAGAACAGTTCCATCTATAGTCAACCCTTAACATTTATATGAGCAGTCTTGAAATTAATAGCTGTTGTGAACACTGATTGTGAAAAAGAAAAAATTATGGAGAAAATAAGTAATCTTTATATATTAGATGATGATAAAAGGAAAGAAAAAAGAAGCATGTGTTGTATGCAAATTTTTGAAGCTACCCTTTTTTCAGAATGGGCAGATGATATTCTAGGTACTTAAGCTGCCGGTTGATTAAAAAAAATTTCATGTTCCTTTATTGCTCTGTTATACTAGCATTGCAATTATATATCTCTTGCTTTAGTGGCTTCCATGCATTGGCAGTAATCCACATTAGTACTTATTCCTTTCATTTTTGTTTTCAGGTCTACTGTATGGTTGCACATCCTCTACAGCCACATCTCGTCGCAACTGGTACCAATGTTGGTATTATAGTTAGTGAATTTGATCCTCGGGCCATCCCATCTGCAGCTCCTCTACCAGCTTTGCCTGGAAGTCGGGAGAATTCAGCTATATATATCCTTGGAAGAGAATTAAAGCTCTTGAACTTTCAAATATCCAACTCAGCCAACCCATCCCTCGGAAATAATGCCTTGTCCGAAGCAGGGATGTCTAAGGGAGACACAGGTGAACAGTTGGCTGTAAAGCAGACCAAAAAGCAGATTGTGGCACCTGTTCCACATGATTCATACTCGGTTCTTTCTGTTAGCAGTTCAGGGAAGTAAGTTTCCTCTTCCTTTTTTTTCCCTTTTTATTAATCTGTTTTTAATACTAGATATTTTAAGCTTGATAAAATTGTTTCTTCCTTTATATTGTATTTTTGTTTAATGCTCCGAGTTAATCTTATTACAAGTCTCGGTATACCTGGTAAACAGTGGCTTATATTGTACTTTAAGTATCATAGATATTTTTATTCTTGCTCATTGGTTTTGTGGGGATTTATTTTACCCTGTGCTACTGTAGATATGGAAGAGAAAATTGTGTTTAAGTATCAGCAATTTAGTTTAAGATGTTCTTCCCCGAATATTTATATATATTTGTTAGACAACTCATCAGCAAATTATTTTATGTACATATTGTCAAGTGTTGTCTTTCTCTTAACCAACTAACTTTATTCTGTGGTTGCAGGTATGTGGCAGTTGTATGGCCTGATATTCTGTACTTCTCTATCTACAAGGTTAGTGACTGGTCCATTGTTGATTCTGGAAGTGCAAGACTTTTGGCTTGGGATACATGTCGGGATAGATTTGCAATTCTAGAATCTGTGTTACCTCAAAGGATGCCTATAATCCCAAAGGGTGGTTCATCAAGAAAAGCGAAAGAAGCCGCTGCAGCTGCAGCTCAAGCTGCTGCTGCTGCTAGTGCAGCTTCATCAGCTAGTGTCCAAGTCCGTATTCTCTTGGATGATGGAACCTCAAACATACTCATGAGATCTGTAGGAGGTCGGTCTGAACCGGTATGTATCTTTTACTAGAGTTATTACATTCCATAACCACTTTTGATGTGTTATGGGGATTAGTTTACTGAACAATAGCCATCTTCTATACCCCATTCATCATTATTTTCATTTAAATGTGATGTATTCTCAGGAAGACATATTGAAATGGTTCCATTGGATAAGTAATCTAATCGTGCTTCTAAGAATTTGTATTACGTTAGCATTGACACGACTGAAATTTCTACCAAAAAATTCAAACTTGAAATCCAAGAGTTTATTTATTGAGGTTTGACCAAAAGGATAAAATTGCTGAACATTAGAATGTTACGCATCGAGAATTCTTCTGGACTTCACTTGGTGGTACATTTTGGAAGTCTAAGCTTAGGTAAGCAACAATCTTATGCATCAAAAATTCTATTTTTAGGTCATTGGCCTGCATGGTGGTGCTCTACTTGGTATAGGCTATCGGACATCGCGGAGGATTAGTCCTGTTGCTGCAACAGCTATTTCAACCATTCAGTCTATGCCACTCTCAGGATTTGGAAATAGCAATGTTTCTTCGTTTTCTAGCTATGATGATGGTTCTTCGCAAAGAACTGCTGAGTCCGCACCCCTAAACTACCAGCTCTACAGGTAATTATTGGCTCCTTATTTTTAATGCGAGGTTCATTTCTGCTAGCACTCTTTGTTGCGAAACATAGCGTGCAGGTAGCTGCTGTTGGGGCATTTTTTATTACATTTCGTTTTCTTTAGTCAGCTTTTGACCTAATCAGAATCTCTTTTCCCCCTCTGAGATGTCCATTCAAATAGCTACTCTTATTTAATGGAATAATAAATACTAATTCCCATAGTTATATTTTGTTCAGCTCTACTTTAATTTAGTGGCATTGTGTCATGCTAAAGTATTTTAGTTCCATATTAATCGACATTTATGTTTCATTGTGTAGCTGGGAAAATTTTGAGCCAGTAGGTGGTATGCTACCTCAGCCAGAATGGACGGCATGGGACCAAACAGTTGAGTATTGTGCTTTTGCTTATCAACAATACATGGTCATATCGTCCTTGCGCCCTCAGTATAGATATCTCGGTGATATTGCCATTTCACATGCTACTGGTGCTGTTTGGCATCGCAGGCAGCTGTTTGTGGCTACACCAACCACGATTGAGTAAGATTAATGTTCTCTGTAATATTCAAGGACTTCTTTCTGTTTTGTCTCAGTTACCTTCCATGCAACTTCACTTGGATGAAACAAATTAGAATCAATTTTACAAACTCTTCTGCAGCAGATGTGTATGAACAGTTATTGGTTATCTAGATTGTGCATAATCAACTCCTCAGAAATTATTAACTTTTTGGAAGTACATTTTTTTTTATACTGACTTCGCTAAGGGCCTAATTACCTTGATCTGTTACTTTCTGAACTAATATATCCGGGGAGGAATGCTAATACATTCTTCATGCCTGGATTTCCAGATGTGTTTTTGTGGACGCGGGAGTAACTGAAATTGATATAGAAACTAAGAAGATGAAGGAAGAAATGAAACTTAAGGAGGCTCAGGCTAGAGCAGTTGCAGAGCATGGAGAGTTGGCCTTAATTACAGTAGAAGGTGCCCAGAATGCCAAGCAAGAAAGGATATCTTTGAGGCCCCCCATGCTCCAGGTGGACTTTTCTTGCTTATACATGAGATTATGTAACTATTTTGAAGCTTAGTTTTGTAGGCTAAGCTTGTGTTTTGTACTGGTTGTGTCAACATCTATGCTAGTTCTTGTCAAACTAGTTAGAGTCTTCCTCATGAGTATAGTTTTTTATTGTAGGTGGTGCGTTTAGCTTCTTTCCAAAATGCTCCATCTGTTCCACCATTCTTGTCTTTGCCAAGACAATCTAGAGGTGATGGCGATGATGTCATGGATGAAAGAAGGGCCAGTGAGGTAGCTGTAGGTGGTGGGGGAGTCTCAGTAGCAGTTACTCGTTTCCCCATGGAGCAAAAACGACCAGTGGGGCCCCTTGTTGTTGCTGGTGTACGGGATGGAGTTCTTTGGCTCATTGACAGGTACCACGAGTATCTTATTTTTTACCTTCGGTGAACAATATATAGTAATGTTGAATACAATACTTTGCCATGATCGTCATTTGTAGGCACTTAAATGACTATATAAATATCAAACTAAGAGATAAACTATTGTCTGTCTCCTTCCTTCTCTCAATAGGTACATGTGTGCCCATGCCATATCACTGAACCATCCTGGTATCCGCTGTCGCTGTCTTGCTGCATACGGAGATGCTATTAGTGCAGTTAAATGGTATTGGTTCTCATTATACTGTGGTTACATGAGTAGTAAACTGCTGGAATATTTATACAGTTTTTGTGTTGCGCAGGGCAAGTAGACTTGGAAGAGAACATCATGACGATCTGGCACAGTTTATGCTAGGGATGGGATACGCAACAGAAGCTCTTCATTTGCCTGGAATATCTAAGAGGTAAAAAAAGCATACAATGTTATCAGGACGGTTTGGTGCAGCTATTCTTTCAATCTGGAGCCACATATTCACAGTTTTCTCTACTCTCTGAATTGCTCATGCTTAACAGTATACAGAATTCAGTGTTTCGCCACCTGTTCTGAAACCTTCGTTCTAGTTGTCAACTCAAACTTAAGTGCTATCAGTGATTATTTTCACTTTGCCTCGAGTTTGCTAGTCAACAGAAGAAAGGAGAATAATTAGATTTGGTTTATGTTTTTTCAGGCTGGAGTTTGATCTAGCAATGCAAAGCAATGATCTGAAGAGGGCTCTTCATTGTCTTCTCACTATGAGTAATAGCAGGGACATTGGACAGGACGGTGTAGGTCTTGAACTGAGTGACATTCTCTCTATGACAGCTACTAAAAAGGAAGATGTTGTTGAAGCTGTTGAGGGAATAGTGAAATTTGCAAAGGAGTTTCTTGATCTTATAGACGCTGCAGATGCCACTGGGAACGCTGAAATTGCCCGTGAAGCTCTCAAAAGACTGGCCACAGCAGGTTCAGTTAAAGGCGCGTTACAAGGTCATGAGTTGCGAGGCCTTGCATTACGCCTAGCAAACCATGGAGAATTGACACGCCTAAGTGTATGCTCTTTCTTTTGGTTTATAACTTGGTTTCTGGTATTTTAGGACACCTACATAAGTATTGCTCACTAGATAGGATCCACATAAATTACTGTCGACGAATATATGGTTTTGAAAGTTTAAATCTTTAGAAGCTTTATGCTTTATATTTGTAGGTCTCTAGTTGAAAGACTAATTTTTTAACATTGTTGCAGGGTTTGATAAACAATCTGATTTCCATAGGCCTGGGACGAGAATCGGCATTTGCTGCTGCAGTTCTGGGAGACAATGCTCTCATGGAGAAGGCATGGCAAGACACAGGAATGCTCGCAGAAGCCGTGCTTCATGCCCATGTAAGATTTCAATTTCACCTAATTTTTCTCCTTCTTTTCGCAGTTTGATTGCTTATAAACAGACTGCATATTGCTTCTGACTTTCTCCCTACTGTAATATTAAACACACAGGCACATGGTCGCCCGACTCTGAAGAACTTGGTCCAGGCTTGGAATAAAACACTGCAGAAAGAAGTTGAGAAAGCTCCATCTTCAAAAACCGATGCAGCAAGTGCGTTTTTGGCTTCCCTTGAGGATCCAAAGCTCACGAGTTTATCTGATGCATCCAAAAAACCTCCAATCGAGATTCTACCTCCCGGAATGTCATCAATCTTTGCTTCCATTTCTGCTCCTAAAAAACCTTTACTCACACAGAAGACTGCACCGCAAGAACCAACTAAACCTTTGGCCATTGAAGAACCAAATAAACCATTGGCGATTGAAGCTCCTCCATCTTCTGAGCCATCACAATCCGAATCAACTCCTGAAACTGCAACCGCTACCGAGTCAGCAGCACCTGAAACTGCAGCCGGTGCTGAGTCAGTAGCTCCTGTGGATGGAACAGCCACAGAGACAGTGTCTGAGCTTCCTACGGAAGAGAAGGAGGAAACTTCTGTGGAAGACAAAAGCGCTCCCCCTTCGACTCCAAACACAGAAACAGATGCCGCCACAGAGGATAATAGCCAAACGTCTTCAACTCCAAACACCGAAACAGTTGCGGCCACAGAGGATAATAGCCAAACAACATCTTCAACTCCAAACGTAGAAATAGCCGCAGCCACAGAGGAAAAAAGCCAAGCAGCACCCCCACCTCCTGAAACGATTCCAACGACAGTGAAACCAACAGAGAATGCAGCAACCGGGAGGCAATATCCTCCAATAAGAAGCCAACCAATTGACTTCGATTTCTTGAATGGCTAATCCAAGTTTGCACAGAAGACCCCAAAATCAAAGCTTTGGTTTGGCCAAATGACTAGAGGAAGAAAACGAATGAGGTGTTCATGATAATCATCACACTGTTGTGTTTTTTTTTTTTTTTTTTAATTTAGTTTATATCTTGTAATGTGTCATTTTTGTTTTGTTTTATATATTTCATTGGTTTGTATGATTATTAAAAAAAAACTCTCTGAGGTACGTATTTGTGAAGCGTGTAAACTGATTGAAAGGGATTCGATGAGAAGGTATCAAAATGGTTTTTCTTTTTCACACAACCTTGGATTAATCTTTGACATATGGATCTACAAATGAGACATACTCAGATTCCAAAAATATGTGAAAAATATGCCACTTGACTATACGACCGACTTGAAACCCTCTAAATGAGGCAGAAGTATCGAGCTTGGAGTTGGTGCAAAAAAGAAGAAAACTGGGATTGGGTTTGTTCTGTACTCGTCTCTGATTGGCGATAAAATCTCTCTCCTTCTCATCTCTCTTTTCCTCTCCTCTCTCTCAGCCCTAAGAGAGAAAGAAAAGGCTCTACGCCTTTTTCTTTAACAAATCATCCTAAAAGCTTAAATCTTTATCTGATTCAGAATTTGGGGTTTTGTAACCTTGAAGCTATGTCACATATGGTGTTTCAGAGCGTCGTCGCTCCCAAACCCTTATCCCCACTCAAACCCAGTTTACCTATCCCTCGTCCACTCATGATTCTGCCTTGTAAGCTCCGTCGCGGTTTCGTTAGGGCTTCTTCTGTTGTGGAGTCTGGAGGAGGAGTTTCAATTTCAGGTCTTGAACGTTGCTTACAGTTACCATCGAGTGGTGAAATGGGACCATCTTCTTCTGAGTCGTTTGCTTTAGCTCCTTCAGCTTCACGGATGTGTCCAGAAATGAAAGGGAAGTTTGGGTCAGTAGGAGCTGTAACTTTGGAAAAAGGAAAGCTTGATATGACCCAGAAGAAAGTCGAGTCAAGCCCTGAGGTCTCTTTCTTATCTTTATGCTTCAGGCACTTAATTTGGTGAATTACAAGAATTTTTCTTCAGTTTGGATCGTTTCTTGTTCTTGACTGTACCAAATCCTTATCCAAGAATTGGAACAGTTTGGTGAAATGCTCTCTAAAGGCTGCGCCTGTTATTGTATCGTGTGGTAACATGAGTATCATTTATGTTCTGATATGTTGATGGCTCATCAAGTTGGTTGTTGAGGGCAGAGAATTGGTCAATTTTGGTTCAGAAAATGTTCTCTTTCCATTGTGTTCAGAAAATTGAGTTGGACAATTAGTAGCACTTGACTCGGTCTCTAGCAGTGTCCATGAACTACTAAATTTTTCATCCTGCTTGTCTTTTTATACAAAACTCATTTGATTCTGGATTAGAGGATGATATAGGCGTTGCAGTGAAATCTGATTTCCACTGATCAAAAAAGACCAGAGTTTTGAATTTGTAATTCATGTTTTATTACAGCTTGCAACTGGAGGTGGTGGTGGTGACATTGGAAAGAAAATCAATTTTGGTGGTGGCGATGGAGGTGATGATGATGGTGATGATGATGACTACTTTGATGAATTTGATGATGACGATGATGGAGAGGAAGGTGGACTTTTTAGGCGTAGGATGTTCCTCGCTGAGGTAAGAGATCCTTACTCTTGTATTCTGTTGATTTCGTTTTCATGTTATTTACTGTCATGGTAACAACATTATGTCTTTTTCCAGCTTTTTGATAGGAAATTTGTTGATGCTGTATTGAACGAATGGCAAAAAACAATGTTGGATTTGCCTGCTGGCCTCCGTCAAGCATATGAAATGGTGGGATATTTTTGAAGATTCTCTGTTTATAGATTTGGGATTCTGACATCTTTGAACTTACGGAAACTTTTATGTAGGGTTTGGTCAGTTCAGCACAAATGGTGAGATACCTTGCCATAAATGCTCGTCCTACAACAACTAGATTCATCTCCCGTGCTCTTCCTCAGGGATTGTCAAGGGCCTTCATTGGCAGGTAATTTCTTGGGTATCTGAGATCATTTGTCCTCAGGGACTTCATTGTCTCTAAAGTCGTAAATTCCTTATTGTTATACTATATGCAGTCTTGATTGTGTGACTGTCTTTTGTAGGATGTTGGCGGATCCTGCATTTCTCTACAGACTTCTTTTGGAGCAAGCTGCCACAGTTGGATGCTCGGTTTGGTGGGAGGTGAAAACCCGTAAGAATAGGTATTTTCCTTTTCCATATACCTAAACGTTCTCCCATTTAAAGGTTTTGTAGTTTCTCTTCTTAAATTATTCTCTATCATTTGCAGACTAAAAGAGGAATGGGATCTTGCTCTTATAAATGTTCTTACGGTATCAGCATGCAATGCAGCTGCTGTTTGGTTGCTAGCTCCATGTCGTTCCTATGGAAACACATTTCGATTCGACCTCCAAAATACACTACAAAAGCTGCCAAATAATATATTTGAAATGAGCTATCCTCTTAGAGAGTTCGACTTGCAAAAGAGAATTCATTCTCTTTTCTACAAGGCCGCAGAGTTGTCCATTCTTGGAGTCGCGACAGGAACCATCCAGGGTTCTTTGTCAAACTTTCTAGCGGGAAAGAAGAAAAACAGGTCACCACATCTTCTGTTTAGAGATTAGAGAAGCATCTCTTTTTTTCTCAGCTCATGGTTGACTTACGACTCATTATATATTTGCTTTGGCAGAGTATCTGTGACAGTCCCATCAATCAGCAACAACGCTCTTGGTTATGGCGCATTTCTTGGAATATACGCAAACTTAAGATATCAGCTTTTATGCGGATTTGATAGAACAGTGAGCAGCCACTTTGATGTCATTGGAGTAGCTCTCTTCTTCAGCACTGCCTTGAGGTATTCCTCTCTTTCTTCCCACTCTCCTCTCAAACATACATACACACACTGATATCCCTTGCAAGTTCGATTTTTGTATTGCGGTATTTAGTACGAGGACTTGCTCTATTTGGTATGGATAAAAGATTTACAGCCAGGAATTAGAAGGATTTATATGATGATAATGGATGGGTATGGTGCAGGATTATGAATGTTCAGTTAGGAGAAAGGTCAAGACAAGTATGGCTAAATGTGGAGGCTGACCCGCTGGCTCAGTCAGATGAACTACTGGCAAAAGCATACAACCGACCCTCAGAAGAAGCTGCAAAGCCATCTACAAAATGGTTCATCTCAAAGAATGCAATTATCTCAGGGCTACTTGGGAAGAAGCAAGATGACTCAGTTTCAGATTCTCAACCTCCAAAGGCTCGGCGAAAGAGGATTGTTCGGAAGAAGGTGGCTGCATCTGCCTCTTAATAACCAACAAAACATTTAGAAAATGTCACAAGTTTTGGTGCCTATGGAGGAGCAACAGTGAGGTTATGTGGTTTACTTGAGGCACACTTGGAAAGTTTTGTTGCCAGAGGAAGAAGAAGGGATCACCAAACTGGGGGATTCGGAAAAGCTCTATTAGCCTTTTTGTTTATGACTCGGTCTTTTTAGTGCTTTTGGAAGAAGATATTTCTATTTTTTAGGTATGGTGATATGCTAGCTCTGGGTAAATCTCAAATTGCCAATCTGTATTTTAACCTTTTTCTTTTATGTTTCTAATAAATAGCCACATCTTTTATGTTCTCAGTATCTTTCATAATAGTGCACAAGCTGGTATATAATATGAGATGTTCAAGCACCACTCAAATGGTAGTTATTGTCAAGGAAATTTTAGATTGAATGTTGATAATTCTATATATCTCCCAGAACATGATCGTTCATTTTGAAAGTCAGTGCAGTTCTCTAACATATTCTTGATGACACACAAGTAACTAAATTAAAGAAACCCAAATGAGTTAGTTTTATAACCTTCTTCCTCACAGATTATTTAGTACACAAAAAATGCTATGTATTAAAACTGCAATTCATTAAAGCCATTAGAATTCAACAAAGTGACTATCAATGGTCTTGAGCTGTTCCAACTCCTCTCCATCAGCAATTCCATTATCCACGTACAAAATCTGTATGTATAAATCATCATGATCTTTCCCAAGATTACAACTTACAAATCACTCTGCTTATACCTACTTATTAGAAATGATAGATATCAGAGTTTGAAGCTGATACCTGATACTCAGGACACTTCAATGTGTGAGCTCCTCTTTTAAGATGCCCCTCCCACCCTCTCTTCTCTACAAGCGCTTTCTCTATAGCTCTAGTAAACTGCATTCACATTCAAGTCTCGGCATCATAATTCACATTCAACTTGAGTAGGTATGCTTGAATGCTTACATAGATATGCCATTACTGCATTATCTATACATGATAAAAGAGTATACTCACATCACCCGGGTCCAAAATCAGGAGATTGTACTGAGGACTAAATGTAGTTCCTTGCAACCGTCTCTGAATACCAACAATTGTTCTTGAGTGCCCTTCATGTTGAAAATACAAGGGCCTGCGGTACATGATTACAACAACTCAGGAACCAATATGTAATGAATTTCAAAGCTATTAAAAGACATTGCCGAAATCAAGAACTGGAACCGAACCACTTACGCTTTGCTTGTCATATGAACACCCAAGGAAACAGTCAACCTGTTGCCTGAGAAGTAATTCCAGACCCATTCCATTAAAACCGCTCTGTTGCTGATCTTAGAAGGAGTAACTTGAGACTCAACTTGTTTTTCCGGCCCACTTTTACCCTTTCTGGTCACATATCTGTCCATGGGGCCATAAGACTTCCTTTTGGGAGCAATAGCAGAACCAGGAACCGAAAGATACAATGACTGAGATTTCTTGGGAGCAAAATCAACAATTCTGGCTTTCAACCCGAAAGAACGTAACAACGCAGCACATTCAGTGGTTCCAATCCATTTCTTAGAACCACATATTTGATTATTAAAATGAAGAGCTCCAGATACATCAAACCCCTTACTCCAAGCGACCTCAAGCCACCGCTGAAGCGAGGGAATATCAGGAACAAAGTTAGAGCCACCAAAAAGAAGTCTTTTAACATCTTCTCTACAAGAAAGCAAGTGAGAGCATTGCATTTGAATATTCCTCCATCCACATCCCCAACCTTTATCCTCCAGTGAGCCTTGAAAATGATCAACATACCCTGAGAGTAAACTAGTACTACACTCAAAAGCTTTCGATTTCGATTTCAACTCGGACTCCAAACAATTCTTCAGCAAACTAATCAGACCACCGTTTCCTACACTATTATAAATGCTCTTGGTCTGTGAATGCACCAAGGACGCAAAGTTGTTGTGCAAACCCAACGAATCATCAAAGTTCTGCAGTAAAGACACAATTTTTTCAATTGGGTTTTTGTGTAATCAACATAATAGATGAAGAGAGGGTCGAAGAAAGGCTTTACAGATGAAGCAGAGGAAGACGGACAAGAGGCGAGTTGCAGAGCCAAGTAGTGATCGTTTGCGATTCGTGGATCGATTTCATCGTCGTCGAAGTGAGTATTCACATGACTGAATCAAATCCACACCATAACCAGACCCATCAACATTAGGAATATAGAGATATAAGGAGCGTAAGAAAAACTAGGGCTTTTGGTACCTTTCGATTTGAGAGAGAGGAAGCTTGAGATTGCAGACAGGACATGAAGCTTCTGACATTTTCTTGTACTTTGTTTTCTCGTCGGAGCGAAACAAATCAATCCTGTGTCTAAACAATTTGAATGCGTCATTGATTTGGGGGAATTTGATATGACCCAAATCTCTTAAGGAAGAAATGTTTTTTTGGCTAACTTAAAACGAGCGATTAATTTTTTTCATATAATTGATTTGGAAGGCTACGTCTTAAAAAGTCATATGCATACTTGAGAGTCGAATTGTGGTTTTTGCGTCGAGAGTCGTTGTCGCGAATAGTTTTTTTGTGTGTGGTAGAGATATAGTTGCCATAGTCTACCCATAGGCGATAGTTACCAAATGAACAAGTCCAATATGGGACGTGCTGAACAGGTCCGCAGTTATCCCACACGTCAAGGTGAGTTTGATAACTGCCGTCTTACTCCGAGATGGGATCTCGATGACTTTGCTCCTCCACCTGAACGGCTCGCCCATTCCTCTCCCGGCCTCTACCGTACAAAGGCCGAAGAAAGGACACTAGCCTAATGATTTGTTTTTTTCACTTGGGTTCAAATTCGTATAATGCGTGTTATCTAAAAAAAAAAAAAAAAATTGTCAAAACACCCCAAATTTATATTGTACAAGCATTGAAAAGACAAAACAAAAAAAAATGGTAGATTTGAGTATGATCAAACATCCAGTTAACAAGATCATCTGCGGTAGATATATAGGAAGGAAGGGGAAGTATTCTCATCCCATCGGCCTGTCTATGGATGATGAGCTCCAGCAAAATTAGGGGTGCTGGAAACTCACACTCATGGTCTCTTATGTGCTGTAGAATAATCAACAACCTCCTTATTATATATTTAATTAAGTTGGTCATGCAATATTATACAACTGAAACTTATTTTCTGTTTATAATATTATGGTGATCATCATATATAACATAGTTATTTGGTGATCTTCACACGTAACATGGTCTAACGTGATTTGGGGTTTTAAAATTAAATTGAAATATTTTGCTTAATGATGGTTAATTAGTTACATAATTAAGGAGATTAGCATCCATTGCTGCATATTCTAACTAAACATTTTAACAGTTGGCGTTTTAAAAAAAAAAACTATTTTGGAAATGGGTATCAAAATTATATCTAAGCATACTTTAGAGTTCGAGTTGTAAACATTCTAAACAACAACAGAATCCTAACTAAGCCATTCACTTTGACCAAACCTCTTCTTTTTTTTTTTATAGAAAAAAACATAAGATAAGTGGAATAAAGCGATGAGGAATGTGTGAATCTGAAAGAGTAGCTAGTAAAGCGACGATATTGATAGACATTGACTGACATATATATATATATAGAGAGAGAGAGACGTAATGAAACTATGAGAATAGACTTGTGTGTGATCTTCTCTTGGCATTGGGAGAAATGGTCCACTTTAAGTGGGGAATATGATTTAGTGATTTACATCGACAAGCTTTGCACTCAAAGTCTCAAACCATTCATTTTGCCATGTATGAGGAAAACAATAGTGGAAAGATACTTTATCCTAATCTAACCCAGAGCACAGTAACAAATAATCAAGAAAAAGATAATTACATTATTAGAAACAAAATATATTGATTGACTTAATTTTTATATAAACTTTGAAATATTAAGTTATGATGATGCATTCATTTGCATATATTTTTATTTAAATTTCAATGTTTCATTTATAACATTCAAAAATTAGGTTCAACAATTTTATGCTCTAAAGTCTTCGTATACATTAAAAAGAAAAGATTTTTTTTTTTTTTGGGTCAACAAGCTGATTGTATTACTCTAAAATTTCAATATTTTAGTTATTTAAAAAAGTTTCCTATAATAGTAAGTGAGTTTTTTTGCTCGAAATAAAAATACATGGAATTTCAAAAAATATCCAAAAAACCTTAGTTATAATAGTAAGAATTATGAAGCAGAGAAATATTTTTTTACTTATCAAAATTTTAATATTTTAGTTATTTAAAAAAGTTTCCTATAATAGTAGGTGAGTTTTTTTGCTAGAAATCAAAATAATTGGAAATTCAAAAAATATCCAAAAAAACTTAGATATAATAGAAAGGATTATGCCGCAGAGAAATAATTTTTTATTTACCAAAATTTCAATATTTTAGTTATTTAAAAAAGTTTCTTATAATAGTAAGTGAGTTTTTTTGCTATAAATAAAAATAATTGTAAATTCAAAAAATATCCAAAAAACCTTAGATATAATAGTAAGGATTATGCCGCAGAGAAATATTTTTTTACTTATGAAAATTTCAATATTTTAGTTATATAAAAAAGTTTCCTGTAATAGTAAGTGAGTTTTTTTTGCCCGAAATAAAAATATTTGGAAATTCAAAAAATATCCAAAAAACCTTTGATATAATAGTAACGATTATGCCGCAGAGAAATATTTTTTTACTTATCAAAATTTCAGTATTTTAGTTATTTAAAAAAGTTTACTATAATAGTAAGTGAGTTGTTTTGCTAGAAATGAAAATAATTGAAAATTCAAAAAATATCCAAAAAACTTTAGATATAATAGTAAGGATTATGCCGCAGAAAAATATTTTTTTACTTATAAAAATTTATATAAATTAGTTATTTTAAAAAGATTCCTATAATAATAAGTGATTTTTTTTGCTAGAAATCAAAATAATTGGAATTCAAAAAATGTCCAAAAAACCTTAGATATAATATTAAGGATTATGCCTAAGAGAAATATTTTTTTACTTATGAAAATTTCAATATTTTAGTTATATAAAAAAGTTTCCTATAATAGTAAGTGAGTTTTTTTGCTAGAAATGAAAATAATTGAAAATTCAAAAAATATCCAAAAAACTTTAGATATAATAGTAAGGATTATGCCGCAGAAAAATATTTTTTTACTTATAAAAATTTATATAAATTAGTTATTTTAAAAAGATTCCTATAATAATAAGTGATTTTTTTTGCTAGAAATCAAAATAATTGGAATTCAAAAAATGTCCAAAAAACCTTAGATATAATATTAAGGATTATGCCTAAGAGAAATATTTTTTTACTTATGAAAATTTCAATATTTTAGTTATATAAAAAAAACTTTCCTATAATAGNTAAAAAAGTTTCCTATAATAGTAAGTGAGTTTTTTTGCTCGAAATAAAAATATTTGGAAATTCAAAAAATATCCAAAAAACCTTTGATATAATAGTAAGGATTATGCCGCAGAAATATTTTTTTACTTATCAAAATTTCAGTATTTTTGTTATTTAAAAAAGTTTCCTATAATAGTAAGTGAGTTTTTTTTGCTAGAAATCAAAATAATTGGGAATTCAAAAAATATCCAAAAAACCTTAGATATAATAGTAAGGATTATGATGCAGAGAAATATTTTTTTACTTATCAAAATTTCAGTGTTTTAGTTATTTAAAAAAGT